>JAJIBD010006748.1:0-89496 GCA_021461705.1 Cryptotis parvus | reverse complement strand
GTCTGTTAGGAGAATGAAAAAAATAACCAAAAAGTTACATAGTTTGGTGTTTCTTTTCTGTCTATGCACTAGACTCTAAGATTATAGATGTTATGTTTGGCTGTGTTGAATTCATTTCTTATCTCTGACTATGCCTGAAGCCATTTGGTTTCAGAGTAAACTTTTCATATATTAAAGTTTTATATATTAAAGTTTTATATATTTTACATTATATTTCAATAGAAGGATGAATGAATTCTTAGAATGAAAAAATTTAAAGCATCTTGCAAAACAACCTTTACTATTTTTAAAGAGGAAAAAGCGAATTCATATTCCAGATGGAAAGAAAGCTTATTTCATTAGACTAAGGGGGTGATAAAGACAACTGTGAACTCTTGAGCCATTATTTTGTCAACTATTATGAATCAGTAATGCAATCTGTTGCTATTCAAAACATATGGTTTATATTTCAATGAAGAAAATCCATCTGCCCATATCTAAAAAAATTTCAATTTTCAGTTTCAAATTAACATGCAAATAGTCTGTCCCACTTTCCCAGACTCCTGTCACAGAGTCACATGTCTGTAGATCAAGGAAGAGACATAAAATTAAGTTGAGATACTGAAGTATCTCAATGACTCAGTTTCCATACTGTTGGGGAACGCCGCCCGGGTCCCCGACAGTGTCAGGGCAGAAGTTCTATTCTATCTCCGAGGATGCCGGGGGAACAGATGAAAACTCACAAGTCCAGTGCAGTTCCAAAAAAGGCTTTTAATAGTGCAAAACATTTTTTTACTGGATTTGGCATATCGAACACGCATCGGACAGCTTGCCAGGCTCTGCCATGCGGTCACTATCCAGTAACAAAAATGTTTATTTTCCTGACCCCGAAAGAGCCCTTAATACGGCAGCAGTAAGAAAGGCAAACAAGCAGTGCCTGATAAAATTTCACGGCTGTCCTAGGCTGCCAAAGCGAAGAAGGACTAAAATGACTGTCTGTACTTTCAATGCACGTACACTGGCAACGGAAGCATATATTGAGGATCTGATGCTGCAAGCAAGAAAGATCAAGTACGACATCATTGGTCTGACTGAGATGAGGAGGCGTCAGTCGCATCATGCTGTATTTGACACCGGAGAAGAATTGTTCCTTGGAACATGTGATGAAAGAGGCGTCGGTGGCGTTGGTGTCCTTGTCAACACGAACATGGCTGTCAACATTGATTCATTTGAATGCCTAACAAACCTAATAGGACGATTACACTTGAGGAGATGTGGCCCACTGCCAGCAATTTCTATCTTCATTGTCTATGCACCAACATCCACATACAAAGAAGATGAAATTGAGAAATTCTACATGGAATTGGAGGAGTTCTATAAAAAAGATCACACCTTCTACAAGATCATAGTCGGTGATTTTAATGCCAAGATAGGAACGAGAAGATCGGCTGAAGAACTCCACATCGGGACCCATGGCCTAGAATGGAACGAACAGGGTGAGAGACTATCTGAGTTCATCATGTCCACCAAGACTATTCATGGGAACTCACAGTTTCAGAAGGCTGAAGTGAAACGTTGGACATGGGAATCTCCTGGCGGACAGTTCCACAATGAAATTGACCACATCATCTTCAATCGACGGTTTTGTCTGACCGATGTTGCTGTCGTCCCCAAATTCCAGACAGGATCGGACCACCGTCTCCTTCGTGCAAAATTCTACTTCCCGCAACGGGGAGAGAAAGGCTGCAAAGTTTAAGAAGAGAACTCCCCAGAACGACCACCAACTGGGAACTCTTTAGCACCATTGCGGCAACATGGGAAGATACCATCATTGATGACATCGATGAAGAATACAACCGACTGGTTCAGCACCTCCATGATTGTGCGAAGAATGCCGAGAGAGAGAAAGACACAAAAAGGACGCTTGTCTTCAGAAACTCTTGAGCTCATTCGCCAACGTGGCAAGGCACGAGCCTCAGGAGACCAAATGCTAACGTCCAAGCTTGCTAAACAGTGCAGAGAAGCGATAAAAGCAGACCTCAAAGACAGAAGAGCAGAAATACTGGAAGATGCAGCAGAAGCCGGGAAAAGTATTCGCGACTGCCCGCCTGTCCTTCGCCAACTATAAGACCAAGATGACTGCCCTCCGATGCCCTGATGGATCTATCACATCTTCCAGAAAGGCAATGGAGAAGATTATCCAGGACTTCTACTCAAATCTCTTTGATAGCCACATCCACCTGCCCACATACCAAATTCCACAGGATGGATACGTCATTCCCAACGTTCTCCCTTCTGAAATAAGACATGCCATCTCATCGGTAAAGGAGGGAACAGCACCAGGCCCAGACAAAGTCAGACCCGAACATCTGAAGAATCTGCCGTCGGTGGCTCATCAATACACTAGCTCGGCTCTTCACACGCTACCTGTCCGAATGCAAGGTGCCCTCCCAATGGAAAACCAGCAGGACAGTTCTACTGTTCAAGAAGGGAGACATTCATGACATCGGCAACTATCGCCCCATCTGCCTGTTGTCTGTCATCTACAAGCTGTTCACAGCTTATCACAGTTATCCTGAACAGGATTAGCAGAACACTAGATGAAGGTCAACCATACGAGCAAGCAGGTTTCCGGAAAGGATTCAGCACAATCGACCATATCCACACAGTAACTAAGCTCATTGAGGTTTGTAGGGAGTACAAGATGCCGCTCTGTCTCACGTTCATTGATTTACAGAAAGCCTTTGATTCTGTGGAAACTGAAGCAGTCATCGAAGCCCTAGTCAAACAGGGTGTTCAAACCCAATACATCAAGATCCTTCGTGAGCTGTATTACGGATTCACCACCAGGATCTCACCATTCTACAAAGAAGTGATCATTGATGTCAAAAGAGGGGTTCGACAGGGTGATACCATCTCACCAAAACTCTTCAGTGCCACCCTCGAGAACATCATGAGAGAATTAGAATGGGAAGGAATGGGAGTGAAGATAGATGGTCGGCAACCTACACCACCTCCGCTTCGCTGATGACATCGTTCTAATAACACCAAACATTAGCCAAGCGGCACAAATGCTGGCTGACTTTGACCGAGAATGTGGAAAGTAGGTCTACAGCTGAATCTGAAGAAAACTATGTTCATGAGAAATGAACTAGTTCCAGAGGCCCCATTCTCTCTCAATGGAACAAACATCTCTGAATGCAGCAGTTATGTGTACCTAGGTCGAGAAGTCAACATGATGAATGACCTAAAACCTGAGCTGCGCAGGAGGAAGAGAGCGGCATGGAATGCCTTCAAAGGCATTGAAGAAATAGCTAAAAGGACAAAGAACCTCCCGGCTCCGGGCACATCTCTTCGACTCCACCGTTCTCCCTGCATTAACATACGCCTCAGAGACCTGGGCCCTACGAAAGCAGGATGAGAATGCTATTCGGGTCTCCCAGAGAGGCATCGAAAGAGCTATGCTTGGAATATCACGTCTCACTCAAGTGAGAGAAGGAATCCGGAGTTCTGACCTCCGTCGCTATTCCAGAATCAGGGATGCTGTCTCGTTTGCCAAGGCATCGAAAATCAGATGGGCTGGACATGTAATGCGATTTGGAGACAACCGCTGGACTAGAGCCATTACCGACTGGATCCCACGGGATGTCAAAAGATCACGTGGCCGCCCACCTACAAGATGGTCAGACTTCCTTGTTAAGACCCTGAAGGAACGGTTTGAGGCTCTTCATATTCCTGAATCAACCAGATGCCATTGGGCTACATTGGCACGTGATAGGGTCCAATGGAACTGTTACTGGCACCCGCTCGAGCAAATCGATGAGTAACGGGATTCAAGTGATCAAGTAAATAGTGCAAAAGCTCTTCCACAGCAATCCAATATAATGAACAAGCTCTAGCTCTGGTCCAAACTTAGACCATACAAGAGAGCCTATGTCTCCCACCAAAGAGAGAGGATCTCACCTGAGCTGAGTCCTACCCAGAAGATGGAGCAAAAGGCCAAAGAGCAAAAAGCCAAAAGCCAAAAGCCGCAAGGCTGAGGAGCCAAAAGCCATAGGAGCCAAAAGCCGAAAGCTAAAAGGCCCAAAGGGCAAAAGTGAGGCGTGAAGGGGCCTCAAGTCAGCCCCTTATATACACCAAAGTAATCCAATCAGGGAGGGTCATGTCAACAAAGAACTCTAAGTAGAGTGTAGTGCCACACCCTATTGCAGGTATAAACAAAGGTTATGCCAAGGTCTAATCCTTTCTACCAAGATTATCTCTTATATAAAACACTGGAGAGAGGGGGCTGGTATAAAGTAATACATCTTAACTTCTTCATGAGCTTCACCGTAATCTAGATGGTACCCACAAGGTCCTTCTTAACTGCACCAGGGTGATTCTGAGTATCTTGTTCTCGTGTACTGAAAGGGTCACACTCGCCTGCTTAGAGCAAACTAGTATGATCCTTCCTATAGTCTTCCTATAGTCTCAGCGTAGCCAGGGTGGTAGTCTCCTGGTAAATTCTAACTGTCCCACGCTGGGTGCAGTGGGTATAAAGAGGAACTGTGCCCAATCTAGAAAACATAGAAGTCTTAGTAGATGTATAAGTCAGAAGTTATTCAATCAAGATGACTTCTGTAAGTGCCATACCCTCTAGCAGTGTTTACATAGAAGAGAGGTCTCATTAGAATGAACCTTGACTTAAATAGATTAAGCTGGGAGTGGGCAAAACAACAAAACTCCCAGAATAGCTAAGTCTGTCCTCCAACACTGAAAGGAATTGATTCTTTTAAGGAGAAATTGGAGTTGATGGCACGCACCTCTGACAAATACCACAAGTGTCTGTTTCATTTTGTGGGGCAGGGAGCTTCCAAGAGGTGCTCAGAAACCCGGAGTTCACTTGTAACCATTCTGGGCCAATAAGGCGGAAGTTCAATAGACCCAAGGATGAGATGCTGCTTGGGTACTCCAGTGCCAGAGACCCCCAGGTCACCCCAGATACTGGAGTTGCTCTCCAGAATTGCACCCAGCCATGCTTGAGGTATCATGATATGTTAGAAACTGAACTATGCAAGATACATTGATCTTCACCAAGATGGTGACATTTGCATTTAGCCGTGGTAAGTAGAACTGCTGATATCTTTACAGAATCAAGGCAACAGCATTGCACTGCTCAAGCAGTGGCTGTTTTCACCAGTACACTCTTCTGAACAAAAACAAAGGTCCTTGATGAAGCGGTAGAAGTAATCTATGACATCTCAACTTTGCTTACATATTTTTTAAAAACATTCTGATGGTGTTCACTTTGGCAGCGCATATACAAAAAATTCTGTCTGACAAAATGTTGGTCAGAATATTGGTATAAAGAGCTGCTCATATCGGGCACATATATACAGAACTGCTCTGTGTGTTAGAGGGATATAGAGAGAGTTGGAGTCTTAGTGTGGTTATTTGATTTTTGGGCTGGAATAGACTTGTTTTTCATGAAATGTAATTTTTCTTTTTTTATGAAATGTAATTTTTCACTTGAAACATTGACTGGCAGACACACTATATTTGAGACTTGGGTATCTGACAATTTTTTGAAAATTAGGAAAATGAAAACACCAGATTAAAAAAAAAAATTTTTTTGGCCAAGGATAAAATTCCAGGTTACAACTTTCTAAAATTGAAAATTTGGTACCACCTGCATTTATCCAGTAGCTTCTCTGATAAATGGGTAGTGATATTAGTGAACGGGATTTAAAACATGGGGCTGGAGCGATAGCCCAGCGGGTAGGGCCTTTGCCTTGCAGCGCGGCCGGCTTGTGTGCCGGCTCGGGTTCGATTCCCGGCATCCCATATGGTCCCCGAGCACCGTCAGGGAGTAATTCCTGAGTGCAGAGCCAGGAGTAGCCCCTGAGCATTGCCGGGTGTGACCCCAAAAAAAAAAAGCAAAAAAAATATGATCTAATGAGGGCTGGGAATGTGCTTAGTAGCAAAGCGTATGCCTTGTATGTATGAGACCTGAGTTTGATCCCTGGCACTGCAAGGAAAAAGCTATATTATGAAATGTGTCAACATTTGGAAGAACTGTATAAATCAGAATATTTTTCCAGTTATTGATATTTTCCTGTCATGATGTTATGAAACACGTATGCAAATCAAAATTTCCCCCCTTTCTCTCACGCACACACACACACACACAGACACACACACAATTTGGGAGCCACAACTAGCAGTAGTCAAGTCTTGCTTTTGACTTTGTGCTCAGTAATTACCCACAGCAGTGCTCAGGAGGTATATTTGGTGCAGTGAATCAAACTGCACCAAATCCCACCCGCACAGCAAAGCCTGGCAAGCAACCCGTGTGTCGTATTTGATATGCCAGATACCAGTAACAATTATAGACCTCATTCCCATGACTTGATGGAATGGTTTGAGGCTCTTTATGTCCCTGGAGTGGGCAGATGCGCTTGGGCTATCTCACATGTGACAGGACATAGAGATGTTACTGGTGCCCGCTCAAGTAATCGATGATCTACGGGAAGTGAAGTGATGTTAAAAAATCATTAAAAATACATTAGAAAAATCATTAAAATCGGAGTTGAATAGTAGAAACCTACCATGTTCTAGAAACTTAGAAAGTGAATGTAAGAACAGAAATTGACCAGACTCGCACATAACAACTCCCAAAAAAAGTCACAAGTTTATCAATGTCATTCCCTTCTATGGGCTGTGATGGTCAATATAATGAGTGCAGGCTAAGGGAGCGGGATGGGCATGGGGAACGGCAGGAGATGAGGGTCTGTGGTGGGAGCACACTGGTGGTGGGACTGGTGCTGAATGATGGATCTTTCTAGTAACTATACCGTGAAAAACTTTTGTGCTTTGTAAATCAGTGTTTAAATAAAGTTAAAAAGAAAATCATTAACACTGCAAGAAAGATCGAAGAGTAAACAATATAGGTTTCAATGCTACTTTTTATTTTATTTTTTTGACATGTGGTTTATAAGTTTCCATGTTGTTGGTTTATGCTTGAAATGCTACTTTATTACTAAGCCTAAAACCATAGTGTCAGTAACCCTCTCTGCTGGATGGCAGGCCTAGCTAGCTTGGGAGTTTTGCTGTTAAATTCACTTGCAGTTTATTTACATGTTCGTTTTTTAAAAAATATTTTATTATACCACCGTGAGATGTACATTTACAAAGATGTTCATAAGATGTTCATATTTGGGTTTTGGTCATACAGTGTTCCAGCACCCATCCCTCCACCAGTGCCCATCTCCCACCACCAATACCCCCGATTTCCTCCCCCTTCCTCTAGCCTGCCTCTGTGGCAGGTTCTTTTTTTTTCTTTTTTGGGTCACACCCGGAAATGCTCAGGGGTTACTCCTGGCTCTGCACTCAGGATCACTCCTGGCGGTGCTTGGGGGACCATATGGGATGCCGGGGATCGAACCCAGGCCAGCACAGGCCGCCGCATGCAAGGCAAACGCCCTACCCGCTGGGCTATCGCTCCGGCCCTTTTTTTTTTTTTTTTGTGGCAGGTTCTTTAACTCTTTCCCTTTCTCTCTTTCTTTTCCTTCCTTTCCACATTGTGGATTATAATACCTACATTAAGAGGTTGTCATGTGTATCTTTTTGCCTGTATTTAATACTCAGTTCTAGGTGGTATTAGCACTTTTGACAATTGTTAGCACACTGTTCCATTCTCTGTCTTACCTAGCCTCTGACTTCCACAAGTTTGTGATAATTTCCACCTTTGACAAGACCTCCTGATCCATGCTTCGCCTGACCTTGGATATTGGTATCATAATAAGTACATATATATATTTATGTCATGCAAATAAATGCAGCCATTCTATATCTGTCTTTTTCCTTCTGGCTAATTTCACTCAACATGATCCTCTCCATATCCATCCATTTATAGGCAAATTTCATAACTTCACTTTTCCTAATAGCTGCATAGTATTCCATTGTGTAAATGTGCCAAAGTTTCTTTATCCTGTCATCAGTTCTTGGGCGCACTGTTGTTTCCAGATTATTTACATGTTCTTAAACCAGAATTCATGCTAATGAGATCTCTCTTCTGTGTAAACACTGATGGAGGCTGTGGCAGTTACAAGAGTCATTTTGAGCATAAATCTGTAACTTCTGAAACTATTATAATGCAGGCAGCATCTCACAGATAAACATAACTAAAGAATATATAGGTAAATCACACTGACAACTGTGCTGATAATCAATTTAATTAGAAAATAGGTGACAAGTAATTATCTGAATATTCTTGTTTTCATTATCACTTCAGTTTATCATCCTCTGGGGGAAAACTAATAAGAAATATAATCAAACCAAATCATCTGCTATCCATGAATAGCCTTCAAGTCCAGGTTCAGTAGGAAAGAATTTCCTAGCAGGCCTCTGGGTTTAGTAGAATCAGTTCCAAAAAGAGTTCTTGATTTCCATAGGAAAGGAAACAGGGAGATCAATGGCTATTTACTTGTGGGGCTGGAGCCATAGTACAGAAGGTAGGGTATTTGCCTTGCACGTGGCAGACCTGGGTTTGATTCCCAGCATCCTATATGGTCCCCCTAAGCTCTTTCAGAAGTAACCCTTGCTCATAGATGGGTGTGACCCCCCCAAAAAATGGCTATTTATTTGAAAGAGTAAATGAAATCTAGTTGACATCCAATATATCCACTTGGGGGTAACAAGGTCTTTAAACATGTTGATGGACATTCTGAAAGTTCCTATTCTGCCCATTATTAATACTGTTGTATAGCTGCCACAATAAACTTAATCCTTCTTAGCTTTGACTTGGCGTTGTTGAGGGTCAAAGCACTAGCCAAGCCCTCAAAAAGACTGATCCAAAAACTGCACATCTGGCAAAATCAAAGTCAGCATCCAGATTAATGCACTCCTGGTCACAGTCACTGTCTCATCACTTTTCTTGTCCTGTATTTGTTAAATATTAATATTAAATATCTGTTTAAAACTATAGCAAAACTGGTCTTTCATCTTCACAACCAATGTTGACTTTCTGTGACCCCATTTGTATTCAATGGTAGGGGCTTCCTCGTTTCTCTGTGAGTTTGTTTTTGAAACCAAACAGCAACAATACTACAATAGATCCTCTGCTACAAATGTCTGGCTACTTTGCTAATCTCAGTATGTGACTAAAACATAGATCTAACTAATGCCTCACTAATGTTTGCTCATAAGTTTCTTTGATGTTGTCTCTGGGGGGTGATTTAGCAGTTGCCTGAGGAGGCTGAGCTAGGGCATCTTTGAAACAAAGTAAAAAGGAACTTTGATGTCTCATTTCCACTCTGATGATCTGATGGTTAAGTTTTTTTTGTTTGTTTGTTTTGTTTCCCCAACACTGTCCTAGTAAAAAAAAAATGAAGGTATAAAGCTATCTGTTGAGGGGCTGGAGTGACAGCTCAGCTGGTAGGGCGTTTGCCTTACACACTGCCAAACTGGGTTCTATCCCCTGCATCCCATATGGTCTCCCGAGTACTGCCAGAAGTAATTCCTGAGTGCAGAGCCAGGAGGAACTCCTGAGTATTGCCGGGTGTGACCCAAAAAAGAAAAAATAATGTCTGTCGAATATGAATGTCAGCCCTTCTTTCTTTCCTTCCCTCCCTCCCTCCTTCCCCTCTGTCCCTCCCTCCAACCTCCTTCCTTCCTCTCCCTCCTTCCTTCTTTCCCTCCTTCCTTCCCTCCTTCCTCTTCCCTCCCTCTTCCCTCCCTCTTTTCTCCCTCCTCCCCCTCCTCCCTCCCTCCCTCCTCCTCTCTCCCTCCCTCCTCCCTCCTCCCTCCTCCCTCTCCCTTCCCTCTCCCTTCCTCCTCCTTTCCTCCTCCCTCTCTCCTCCCTCCTCCTCCCTCCCTCTCCCCTCCCTCCTCTCTCCCTCTTCCCTCTCCCTTCCTCCTCCCTTCCTCCTCCTTTCCTCCTCCCTCTCTCCTTCCTCTCTCCTCCCTCCCCCTCCCTCCCTCCTCCCTCCTCCCTCCCTCCTCCCTCCCTATAGTAAAGTGCTGTGTACTGGCTAAAGTGTGGTACAGTCCAGTACAATTCTTCAGCTCATTCTGCATGTGACCTGAGTTAGCACATTATAGAAGTGCTGGTTATTTTTGAGTGACATGGGGTGGAAGCTGATTTTCTGGGGCATCCTGCTGTTGAATTGTGTTGACTTAAAAGAAAATATCTGACTTTCATGTCCTCTTACAGTTAAGTCTGAAGCTGTAGGTAATTTGGGTTGCTACTGAATTCCCATTAGGCTTTGGGCCAGCTTCCCTCAACCAAGGACTAGCTCAGAGAACGGGACCATCCTGAAATGATTGTGGGACATTCTGGGAAAGAGAGTTCTTTCCACTGGCATTTGCTGGTGTGCCTGTTGGAAAGTAAGGCCCACAGGAAAAGCAGCGGCAAGGAACGCGACTGAGGGTCCGTCTTGACAAATTTCCTTAAGCCTTTGGAGCCAGATCTGCCTGATAACTTAACTTGGATCCAACCTGGCACTTTTTACACTAAGGCTGACTTGAAGCAGCCTGACTTAACAAAATATATTACTTATTTGTCATAAATTTAAGTTCCTAATAAAGAATCTGAGTAACTTCTTGCAATGGGGTAAATCTTCTCTGCAAAAATGATAGCAGCTAACATTGATTTGAGCAACTGTTATGTGCCAGGCACATAGGAACTTTATATACACTCACTGAATCCTCACGGTAACCTACTAACAGACTCTTTCTCAAATAAGGAGAAACTGAGGCACTGAGTTTCCATCACACTTTATGCTCTTCAGTTAGGAAAATACTGTGGCCAAAATGGTGGAAAATATTCCAACTTTTTTGAAAATCACTATTTTAGTCAACTACTGTACTTTCAAGGATTCAAAGTTTATTTCTGCTTCCAGAAGTATCTCATGAATGTTTGAGAGAATAAAAAAATAATGGCAGGTCAGCCAAAGACTGTCACTGCCTGGGAATGTCCCTGTAGAGAGGAAGGTAGGATATTTCTTGATCTCTGTGAGAGTAATAGTGAAGGTAGCCACGCTCTCAGAAATCTAGACTCTCAGAAAGAAGGTGGACTGGGAAATCACGGCTGTTGCCATGGAGGAGGACGTGGGGAGTTGGTGTTGCTGTGATCTCCTGGCAACCATTTGACACAGTGCTGCATTTGAGTTTGAATTACAGGCAAGGAAGCTATCACTTGGGGATCATTTAAAGAGAAGTTTAATCAAGTTTACCTTGGTGCCTCCAGAGAAGCCCAGATTTATTAATAGAAGAGAAAAAACCCACAATGACAGGCTTGCCTAAAGCATAAAGCCAGAAGATTATTTCCTCACTCAGAGTAGTAATCCAAACAGTGAGAATTTTGCTTATGCAAGAGCCTTCCTCATTATGCAAGAGCCTTCCTCAACCCACTCTAGATGTTGCAGGTGTGGCTGCCGTGCCAGGCGTCAGCAGGTGGCAAAAGGAGACAGGCCTGTCAACACCTAGGGCTCTGCCTTGTGGGCCCTGGATGGTGAATGGTTGATGGTATGACATAGAAAAAGACTGGGTTCTCTGGGATGAACCCAGAGCCAAGGCAGAGCCTGGAAAGCTACCCATGGTGTATTCAATATGCCAAAAATAGTAACAATAATGGACCTCATTCTCAATGAATGGATAAGTTACTGGTGCCCGCTGGAGCAAATCGATGAACAAGAAGACAAGTGACAAGTAACAAGAGCCTTCCTCATTAGTTTTATAAATGCAGCATAAAAGATCAGCCTTTTATTTGCAAATGGCTTCACTCAAGGGTTAAAATGTGGGGTAAGAGAATCTGGGTCAGCTCTGGAAGAGAGTCGCCTATACCCTTGTTTTTCTCATTAACCACAGTCTTCTGGCTATTTCCAAACTACCATATCTGGTAGCTTAATTCCCTTTTTATTGTCATGTGATATCTTCCTCGCTCCCTCACTCCCTCGCTCCCTTCCATCCGCCTGCTTGCTCACTCTTCTTCCTTCCTTCCGTCCTTCCGTCCTTCCTTCCTGCCTGCTCGCTAACTTTCGTTCGTTTGTTCGTTCGTTCGTTCCTTCCTTCCTTCCTTCCGCCTGCTCGCTCACTCGTTCCTTCCTTCCTTCCTTCCTTCCTTCCTTCCTTCCTTCCTTCCTTCCTTCCTTCCTTCCTTCCTTCCTTCCTTCCTCCCTTCCTTCCGCCTGCTCGCTCACTTGTTCCTTCCGCCTGCTCGCTCACTTGTTCCTTCCGCCTGCTCGCTCACTTGTTCTTTCCTTCCTCCCTTCCTTCTTCCCTTCCTTACATCCTTTCTTCCTTCCGCCTGCTCGCTCACTTGTTCTGTCCGTCCATCCGTCCTGCCGTCCAGCCGTCCAGCCATCCAGCCGTCCATCCGTCCTGCCCGTCCTGCCGTCCTGCCGTCCTGCCTGCCTGCTGCCTGCCTGCCTGCCTGCTCACTTGTTCCCTCCTCTCCTCCCTCCCTCCCTCCCTTCCTTCCTTCCTTCCTTCCTTCCTTCCTCCCTCCCTCCCTCCCTCCCTCCCTCCCTTCCTTCCTTCCTTCCTTCCTTCCTTCCTTCCTTCCTTCCTTCCTTCCTTCCTCTCCCTCCCTCCTTCCCTCCCTCCTTCCCTCCCTCCTTCCCTCCCTCCTTTCCTCCCTCCTTCCCTCCCTCCTTTCCTCCCTCCTCCCTCCCTCCTCCCCTCCCTCCTTCTCTCCCTCCTTCCCTCCCTCCTTTCCTCCCTCCTCCCCTCCCTCCTCCCCTCCCTCCTTCTCTCCCTCCTTTCTTCCCTCCTTTCCTCCCTCCTTTCCTTCCTCTTTTCCTCCCTCCTTCCCTCCCTCTTTCCCTCCCTCCTTCCCTCCCTCCTTCCCTCCCTCCTTTCCTCCTTTCCTCCTTTCCTCCCTCCTTTCCTCCTTTCCTCCCTCCCTTCCTTCTTCCTGCCTGCTCACTTGTTCCTCCCCTCCCTCCTACCCTCTCTCCCTCCCTCCCTCCCTCCTTCCTTCCTTCCTTCCTTCCTTCCTTCCTCCTTCCTTCCTTCCTTCCTCTTTCCTTCCTTCCCTCCCTCCTTCCCCCTCTCCCCTCCCTCCTTTCCTCTCTCCTTCCCTCCCTCCTTCCCTCCCTCCTTCCTTCCCTCCTTCCCTCCCTCCTTCCCTCCCTCCTTCCCTCCTTCCTTCCCTCCCTCCTTCCCTCCCTCCTTCCCTCCCTCCTTCCCTCCCTCCTTCCTTTCCTCCTTTTCCTCCTTTCCTCCTTCCTTCCCTCCCTCCCTCCCTCCCTTCCTTCTTCCTGCCTGCTCACTTGTTCCCTCCCTCCCTCCCTCCTACCCTCTCTCACTCCCTCCCTTCCTTTCTTCCTTCCTTCCTTCCTCCTGCCTGCTTGCTCACTTGTTCCTTCCTCCCTCCCTCCCTTCTTTCCTTCCTTCCTTTCCTCCTTCCTTCCTCTTCTTCCTCTTCTTCCTTTTCTTCCTTTTCTTTCTTTTCTTTCCTTTTCATTCTTTTCTTCCTTTCTTTCTTCCTTTCTTTTCTTTTTTTTCTTTTTCTTCCTTCGTTTTCTTCATCTTTGGGCCACTCCTTGCAGAGCTCATGCTACTATATTGTTGCTAGGGATCAAACCTGGGTCAGCTTCATGGAAGGCAAGTCCCCTACCCACTGTACTGTCTCTAGTCCTTCTTGCTTGTGGGACACACAAGCGGATGCACAGAACTAACTTATAGTTTTGTGTTCAGGGCAACCCCTAGAGGGGCTTGGGGAGACTATATGTGGTGCCACAGATAGAACCAAGGTCAGCTGTGTGCAGTGCAAATCTACCCATTCTATTACATCTCCAATTCACTCTGGACTTTTCTAAGAGTAATGTGCTATCTTTTGTTTCACCATTGCTCACCAATTTCATCATATTGTTCATGGGCATAGAGGTTATGTGCAAACTTTTGTTCTCAGCATTATTTGTGATGCTGAGAACAAAAACTGCATCACAAAGCATTATTGTCCTCAGAAGCTAGTATGCTTTCTTGTACCCATACACATGTAGATTTTCTTTCTTTTTTTTTTTCCTTTGCTTTTTTGGGTCACACCTGGCAATGCTCAGGGGTTTCTCCTGATTCTGCACTCAGAAATTACTCCTGGCAATCCTCGGGGACCAAATGGACACGGGGATCGAACCCAGGCCAGCACAGGCGGCTGCGTGCAAGACAAACGCCCTACCCACTGGGTTATCGCTCCGGGCCACATGTAGATTTTTATGTGACAGATAACTGAAAGAGTTTTGTTGGGTTAAACAGTATGTGTATCGTGGGATGGAGAGATGATACAGAGGCAGAATACTTGTTTTGCATTTGATCTCTAGCAACCCTATAATCCCCGAGTACCACTAGAAGTCAAAAATAATATCTGCACACCACTGGGTATGACAAAGAACACACACTTGCGTCTGTGCGTGCTTACACACACACACACAAACCCCAAAACAAAATACCTCACACACCAAATTTTAAAAAGTATGCACATATACATTTTATAACAACTGCTGTAATACTGCTTAGGGCCAGCGAGAGAGCACAGCGGTGAGGCACTTGCCTTGTCCACTGCTGACTTGCACTGCCAGGAATGATCCTTGAGTACAAAACCAGGAGTAAGGCGCTAGTACCACCAGGCATGGCTCCTAATGCCATGTCCCAAATGAGGCTCATCACTGAATGATGGATAAATGGGGTGAAAAGGAAAGCTGAACCATAGGTAGATTTTGGGGGTGGTGGACTTTTCCCTTGAGAAATTAGGGAAAGAAATTAATAATAAAGTAACCCCCAAATACCAGAGTCATCCAAAGCAATTCCTAGGTCTTTGTGATATGCCATTTCCAGAAAAGCCCAGTTTTATTTCCAGTTCCACAAGCAGTGCAACAAAGACAAGGATTGTCTTCCTAGAACAGATGTTGAAGGGGTTCTAAGCTTCATCTCCTCTCCACAAGCAAACTCCTCTTGGGAAAGAAGTTCCCTCTACCCCCCAGGGGATCATCCTGGTATCCAGGTTAGAAGCTAGGAACACAGAGCATGTCAATTCCGTTCAGTTCCCATCACTTCATATCACTGCCGTTAAGAATATGCCCTTCCTGCTGTCTTGTTCTGGGTTCTGTATCTCTCTATTCTGTCTCTGTTGTGCTCTCTCTCTCTCTCTCTCTCTCTCTCTCTCTCTCTCTCTCTCTCTCTCTCTCTCTCTCTCTCTCTCTCTCTCTCTCCTAATGAGGTATTTGGCTCCACCTGGTGGTGCAGGTGTTGTTCTGGGTTCCATGTTCTGGGATCACTCCTGGCAAGCTCTGGGGACCATGTAGGGTGCTTGGGATAGAAAGTGGGTAAACCATAAGCAAGGGAAGTGTCTTAACCCTTCTACAAGTTCACTCTCCCTACTATTGTAACTTTTGCTTTGTGGTAACTAAGGCTTTTTATATGCAAGGGAAGCACTCTATCACTAAACTCTATCTTTGACTTATTAGCGGTCTGGCCGTCTAGCCTATGGATCCCCAGCATCCCATATGGTCCCCAGATCACCACCTGGAATAATTCTTGAGTACAGAGCCAGGAGTACCTACTGAGCATCACCAGGTTTGACCTAGAAACAAATAAAGGAGCAAACAAAAAATCCCAAATAAACAAAAATTATGTAATTTCAAACTTACCAACACTATTTTTTTTAATTTAATTTTATTATTTCCCCCCCAATATTATTACACCATTTTAGACATACAATTGAAAGATGCTCATGTAGAGTTTCGGTTCTACAGTGTTCCAACACGCATCCCTCCACCCAAACCCATCTCCTATCACCAATGTCCCCACCTCCCTCCCCCCCTCCCGCACCTCAACTACTTGGCGGGTTCTGTATGTCATTTCTTTCCTCCTTATATCTCCTTCCCACCAAACTTTCCTGCTCTTCGTGGAATGCAGTGCATTAAAAGACATCACTGTTTCACTATTTTAGTGGATCGCATGGCGCGCTACCTGGAACTGGTTTTGCTCTGTCAATCTCGTCGTGAGGCAGTTTTCCAGCATCCGGACAGCGAAAATGGTGGCTATTGTGATGGGCGAGTCTCATCCGGCTGCTTCCGGGACCCCCAGAGGCGATGGGCCCACTCCCAAAACCCATCTGCCCTCCTCGGGGGCTCCATAGTCAGCTGGGCCTGGTGTGACCCGAGTTCCAGCCTCCCCCAGCCGCTTGTGAGGCTCCTGCATGCTGGCCCCCGGGCAGCTCCTGGGCAGGGCCACCAGGCTCGACGAAATGGAGGGGGAAAGGGCGACCCGACTCCCTTACCAACACTATTAATGGGGATTCATATGCAGTTTCAAACACTATCCTCTTGGGACCAGTGGTTCATACTTTTTTTGGGTCACACCCGTTGATGTTCAGGGGTTCACACCCTGGCTTTGCACTCAAGAATTACTCCTGGCAGTGCTCAGTGGAGCATATGGGATGCTGAGGATCAAACCTAGGTCGGCCACATAGCAAGGTAAATGCCCTCCCTCCTGGACTATCACTCTGGCACTGGTCTTTCATTCTTGAGCTTTTATCATAGCACTTATGTACAATGGAGAATAAAGTGGCAGCCTTGAGAGGGGAGACTACTGCTTCCCTCTCTTCCTCCCACAGTCACCAGGGAAGTGCCTGGGAAAGCCAAGGTCTGATGAGGAGGCGGCCAGGAGCATGCGCGATTCAGACCATCTGTTTCATCAGCTGCATGCAGTAGTGGCCAAAATGCATCTGAACCATACTTGCTTCACCTGGTGTGAAAAAATTATTCCTCACCTCAGGTACTCTCCCTGGGGTGTGTGGCGGGGCGGGCAGGCGCCTGGGGTCATGGTAGAGCCCCAGGCCTCGGCAGAAGGTGGAACTACAACCCCAGAAGTCCGGCGGAAGCGGTAGTAAACGGACATTTTGAACTCTCATACCGGCCTGTGTCCGCCTCAGGTATTCTGCCTGGGGTGTGCGGCTGGCCAGGCGGCGGCTGCTCACATGGCCGCTTATTAATACAAATACTAGGAAATTCAACACCAAGGGAAGATAATACCCTCAAGAAAAAATAAACAGTACACTAGAGGAATCTATCCCTGAACACACGCAACACCATGGGGAAACAACGCAGATCCCCAGTTCGAAGAACAGATGAAAGAATCAACCCTGAAGACTCAAAAAGAATGCAGATGTGCATGATCTCTCTGACAATGAATTTAGAGAAGAAATTGGTAGGATACTTAAGGAGCTCAACGAAAAAATGGAGCAGATGTCCAATAAAATACAGGAGAACATAAACGAAGCAGTTGAAAGGGCAGTTAATAAATTATGGGAGGAAATGAGAGCAGAAATGAGAACCATGCAAATAGAAATATCATCGCTTAAAAACTCAGTAGATAAAATGAAAAAAACACAATAGGGGCTCTCAAGAGTAGGATGACAGCAGCGGAAGAGAGAATCAGTGAGACTGAAGATGAGCTGCAGAAAGCACTCAGAGAACTACATAAGATGGAAAAAGACCAGAAAATGGATCAGCAACGGAACAGAGAACAATGGGATGAGGCCAGGCGGAACAACATAAGAATTATCGGAGTCCCAGAGGGAAAGGAAAGTAACCCCAAGGAAATTAAAACAGTTAAAAACATCCTGGCTGAAAAGTTCCCCGAGTTAAAGGATGAAGGCATCCAGATCCAAGAAGCCCGACGCGTACCAGCAAGAAGAGACCCCAATAGAAAGACCCCAAGACACATCCTAGTCAAAGTAATGTATGCCATAGACAGAGACAGAATTCTTCAGGCAGCAAGATCAAAGAAGGAAATTGTGTACAAAGGAGCAACCATTCGACTTTCAGCAGACTTCTCAGAAGACACCCTCCAAGCCCAAAGGCAGTGGTGGGATATAGTAAAAAAACTTAATGAAATGAATGCCTCAGCAAGAATTCTTTATCCAGATAAACTCTCACTCAGATTTGAAGGACAGATATACAACTTCTTGGATAAACAACAGCTTAGGAACTTTGTAAAATCAAAACCAACCTTAAAAAAAGGACTGACAGTGGAGGCGTGGTCGGTCCCTTCCCCCTCCATCTTGTCGGGCCTGGTGGCCCCTGCCGGGCGAGCTGCCCACGGGCCAGCACAGGGCCTCACGGAAGGCTGGGGAGGCTGGCGCTCGGCCTGCGCCGGGCCTAGCTGACCATGGAACCCCGAGGAGGGCAGATGGGTTTTGGGAGTGGGCCCGTCGCCTCTGAGGGGTCCCGAAGCAGCCAGATGAGACTCGCCCACCACACTAGCCACCATTTTTGCTGTCCGGACGCTGCGAAACGGCCTCAGACCAGATCAACAGAGCAAAGCCAGTTTGAGCCCAGGTAGGCGGCTCCAAGAGCGGGGAATCACCGGGAAGTCGTCAGTGGAGGCGTGGTCGTCCCTTCCCCCCCTCCATCTTGTCGGGCCTGGTGGCCCTGCCGGCGAGCTGCCCACGGGCCAGCACAGGGGGGGCCTCACGGAAGGCTGGGGGAGGCTGGCGCTCGGCCTGCGCCGGGCCTAGCTGACCATGGAACCCCGAGGAGGGCAGATGGGTTTTGGGGTGGGCCCGTCGCCTCTGAGGGGTCCCGGAAGCAGCCGGATGAGACTCGCCCACCACACTAGCCACCATTTTTGCTGTCCGGACGCTGCGAAAGCGGCCTCAGACCAGATCAACAGAGCAAAGCCAGTTTGAGCCCAGGTAGGCGGCTCCAAGAGGCGGGAATCACCGGGGAAGTCGTCAGTGGAGGCGTGGTCGTCCCTTCCCCCTCCATCTTGTCGGGCCTGGTGGCCCTGCCGGCGAGCTGCCCACGGGCCAGCACAGGGCCTCACGGAAGGCTGGGGAGGCTGGCGCTCGGCCTGCGCCGGGCCTAGCTGACCATGGAACCCCGAGGAGGGCAGATGGGTTTTGGGAGTGGGCCCGTCGCCTCTGAGGGGTCCCGGAAGCAGCCGGATGAGACTTCGCCCACCACACTAGCCACCATTTTTGCTGTCCGGACGGCTGCGAAACGGCCTCAGACCAGATCAACAGAGCAAAGCCAGTTCGAGCCCAGGTAGGCGGCTCCAAGAGGCGGGAATCACCGGGAAGTCGTCAGTGGAGGCGTGGTCGTCCCTTCCCCCCTCCATCTTGTCGGGCCTGGTGGCCCTGCCGGCGAGCTGCCCACGGGCCAGCACAGGGCCTCACGGAAGGCTGGGGAGGCTGGCGCTCGGCCTGCGCCGGGCCTAGCTGACCATGGAACCCCGAGGAGGGCAGATGGGTTTTTGGGGAGTGGGGCCCGTCGCCTCTGAGGGGTCCCGGAAGCAGCCGGATGAGACTTCGCCCACCACACTAGCCACCATTTTTGCTGTCCGGACGCTGCGAAACGGCCTCAGACCAGATCAACAGAGCAAAGCCAGTTTGAGCCCAGGTAGGCGGCTCCAAGAGGCGGGAATCACCGGGAAGTCGTCAGTGGAGGCGTGGTCGTCCCCTTCCCCCCTCCATCTTGTCGGGCCTGGTGGCCCTGCCGGCGAGGCTGCCCACGGGCCAGCACAGGGCCTCACGGAAGGCTGGGGAGGCTGGCGCTCGGCCTGCGCCGGGCCTAGCTGACCATGGAACCCCGAGGAGGGCAGATGGGTTTTGGGAGTGGGCCCGTCGCCTCTGAGGGGGTCCCCGGAAGCAGCCGGATGAGACTCGCCCACCACACTAGCCACCATTTTTGCTGTCCGGACGCTGCGAAAGCGGCCTCAGACCAGATCAACAGAGCAAAGCCAGTTTGAGCCCAGGTAGGCGGCTCCAAGAGGCGGGAATCACCGGGAAGTCGTCAGTGGAGGCGTGGTCGTCCCTTCCCCCCTCCATCTTGTCGGGCCTGGTGGCCCTGCCGGGCTGCCCACGGGCCAGCACAGGGGCCTCACGGAAGGCTGGGGAGGCTGGCGCTCGGCCTGCGCCGGGCCTAGCTGACCATGGAACCCCGAGGAGGGCAGATGGGTTTTGGGAGTGGGCCCGTCGCCTCTGAGGGGTCCCGGAAGCAGCCGGATGAGACTTCGCCCACCACACTAGCCACCATTTTTGCTGTCCGGACGCTGCGAAACGCGGCCTCAGACCAGATCAACAGAGCAAAGCCAGTTCGAGGCCCAGGTTGCGGCGCCTTGGCCGGAGTCCACTAAAATAGTGAAACAGTAATGTCTTTTAATGCATTGCAGTCAACGAAGAGCAGGAAAGTTTGTTGGGAAGGAGATATAAAGAGGAAAGAAATGACATACAGAACTCGCCAAGTGGTTGAGGTGCGGGAGGCGGGGAGGGAGGTGGGGTCATTGGTGATGGGAGATGGGTTTGGGTGGAGGGTGCGTGTTGGAACACTGTAGAACCAAAGCTCTACATAGCATCTTTCAATAAAAAAAAAGGTGGAATCTTCCACAAACATGTGGGAATCAGTGGTTGGGTAGGACAGAGAAGAGAACAGTGTGCTAATATTTGTCAAAAATGATAATACCAGTCTAGAACTGAGCATTGAATATAGGAAAAAAGATATACATGATGATCTCTGAATGTATGTATTGCAATCCACAATGTGTAAGAGAAGAGATAAAGAATTTGCCATAGAGGCGGGCTGGGGGAGGGGGAGGGAAGTGGGGACATTGGTGTTGGGAAATGGGCACTGGTGGAGGGATGGGTGCTGGAACACTGTATGGCGGAAACCCAAACATGAACATCTTTGTAATTGTATATCACATGGCGGTGTAATAAAATATTAAAAAAAAAATAAATAAATGTTGCCGAAACTTTAAAAAAAAAGTGTCTGCAGGGCTAGCCACAATGTGTAAAAGAAGGGGGAGAGAGATGCAGAGACAGAGAGAGAGAAAGAGAGGAAAAGGAGGAACCTGCTACTGAGGCAGCCTGGGGGGTGAGCGGAAGGGGTGTTGGTATACTGATGGTGATGATGGGGCACTGGTGAAGGGGTGGATGCTAGAATACTGTATAACCAAGAACTAAGTATGAACACCTTTGTAATTGTATGTTTCACTGTGGTATAATAAAAAAAAAATTTTAAAAGCAAAAAAAAAAAAAAAGGACTGAAAGATCTACTATAAGACGAGACATAACCCCAAAGAACAACCAACCTATACAGAAAGATGGCACAAAATCCCATGAAAATAATCTCTCTCAATTTCAATGGTCTAAAAGCACCAGTTAAGAGACACAGAGTGGCAAAATGGATCAAAAAATTGAATCCGACATTCTGCTGCCTTCAAGAAACACACCTGAACAATCGGGGAAAAGACAGGCTCAAAATAAAAGGCTGGAAAACAATCCTTCACTCAAACAAACCATCCAAAAGGGCTGGGGTAGCCATACTGGTATCCGACAACATAGACTTCAGGCTAAAGAAGGTCAGAATAGACAATGAAGGTCACTTCTTAATAGTCAAGGGATGCATATATCAGGAAGAAATCACGCTATTAAACATATATGCACCGAAGGGGGCCAGCAAAATACCTAAAACAACTACTAATAGACTTCAAAGAAGACATTGACAGCAACACAATTGTAGTTGGAGACTTCAACACTGCTCTATCAACCCTGGATAGATCAACAAGATTGAAACTTACCAAGGAAATACTGGCCCTAAAAGAAGAGATGGAAGAAAGAGGGCTGGTAGACATATACAGGGCATTTCATCCCCAAAAAGCTGAATACACTTTCTTCTCCAGTGCACATGGAACATACTCGAAAATAGATCACATGCTGAGCCATAAATCATACCTCCATAAAATCAAGAAGATAGAAATTGTGCCAACTATTTTTTTCAGACCATGAGGCACTGAAAATAGAAGTTAATTCACAAAAACGGAGACCAATACCAAGTACCTGGAAACTAAACAGCTCACTGCTGAACAACCAGCAAGTCATAAAAGAAATCAAAGAGGAAATCCAAAGATTCCTGGAAACAAATGAGATCAGTCTCATTTGTTCTCGAATTACCAGAACTTGTGGGATACAGCAAAAGCAGTGTTAAGAGGCAAGTTCATAGCTCTTCAAGCATTCATCAGAAAAGAAGAAAAGGCCATCACAGTCTGACCTCACAACTTAAGATCTTAGAGAGTGATCAACAAAAGGAGCCCAACCCAAGCAGAAAGAAAGAAATAATAAAACTTAGAGCAGAAATCAATGAGATGGAATATCAAACAATCCAGAAGATCAACGAAACCAAAAGCTGGTTCTTTGAAAAAATAAACAAGATTGACAAACCAGTTGCAAGACTTGTAAGAAAAGGAAAAGTGAGAACCCAAATAAATAGAATCAGAAATGAAAATGGGGACAGGGCCCGGAGCGATAGCCCAGAGGGTAGGGCATTTGCCTGTACGCGTGGCCGGCCCATGCCAGCCCAGGTTCAATCCCGGCATCCCATATGGTCCCCGAGCACCGCCAGGAGTAACTCCTGAGTGCAGAATCAGGAGAAACCCCTGAGTATTGCCGGGTGTGACCCAAAAAGCTAAAAAAAAAAAAAAAAAAAAAAAAAAGAAAATGGGGACATCACAACAAAAACCAAAGAAATTCAAAAGATCATCAGAGATTACTATGAGAGCCTGTATGCCACGAAACAAGAGAACCTAGAAGAAATGGCCAAATTCCTGAATTCCTATAGCCTCCCAAGTCTGCAACAAGAAGATTTGGAATACCTTAACAAACCTATCTCCATCGAGGAGTTGGCATCGATAATCAAAAGTCTACCCAAACACAAAAGCCCAGGTCCAGATGGATTCACCAGTGAATTCTACAAAACCTTTAAAGAGGACCTACTCCCAATTCTTTTTAAGCTCTTCCGACAAATTGAAGAAACAGAAACACTCCCAAATAGCTTTTACGAGGCACATATCACCCTGATACCCAAAGCAGACAGAGAGGTCACAAAAAAGGAAAACTATAGACCAATCTCCTGATGAATACAGATGCTAAGATCTTCAACAAAATACTAGCAAATAGAATCCAAAGAGTCATCAAAAAGATTATACACCATGACCAAGTGGGATTCATCCCGGGAATGCAAGGATGGTTCAACATCCGCAAGTCAATCAACATAATACATCATATCAACAAAAGAAAAAATAAAAACCATATGATCATATCAATAGATGCAGAGAAGGCATTTGACAAGATTCAACACCCATTCATGATAAAAGCTCTCCGTAAAATGGGGATTGAAGGAACCTTCCTCAAGATAATCCAAGCCATCTACTACAAGCCCACAGCAAGCATCATTCTCAATGGGGAAAAACTGAAAGCCTTCCCCTTAAGATCAGGAACAAGACAAGGCTGCCCACTCTCACTACTTCTATTCAATATAGTATTGGAAGTACTTGCCATAGCAATCAGGGAAGAAAAAAGACATTAAGGGCATCCGGATAGGAAGGGAAGAAGCCAAGTTGTCACTATTTGCAGATGACATGATATTATACCTGGAAAACTTGAAACTCTCTACCAAGAGGCTCCTAGAAATAATACATTCCTATAGTAGAGTGGCAGGGTACAAAATCAATACCCAAAAGTCAATGGCCTTCCTATATGCAAACAGTGAAAGAGAAGAAAGGGAACATTAAAGAAACTATCCCATTCACAATTGTGCCTCAGAAAATCAAATACCTAGGAATCAGTTTGACAAAGAATGTAAAGGATCTCTACAAAGAAAACTACAAAACGTTACTTCAGGAAATAAAAGAAGACCTGAGACACATTCCTTGCTCATGGATTGGAAGGATTAACATCAAAATGGTAATACTCCCTGGAGCTTTATACAGATTCAATGCAGTCCCTATAAAGATACCCATGATGTTCTTCAATGAAATTGAACAAACACTCCTGAAATTTGTATGGAATAATAAACCACCACGAATAGCTAAAGCAATCCTTGGGAGAAAGTAGATGGGAGGTATCACTTTCCCCAACCTCAAGCTCTACTACAGAGCAGTTGTAATTAAGACAGTGTGATATTGGTATAGAGACAGACCCGTAGACCTATGGAATAGAACTGAATATCCTGAAACACACTCTCAAATATACAACCACTTAATCTTCGATAAAGGAGCAAAAAATATTAAGTGGAGCAAAGAAAGCCTCTTCAACAAATAGTGCTGGGAAAACTGGGCAGCTACGTGTAAAAAAATGAACTTAGACCTCCTTTTAACGCCATGCACAAAAGTCAGATCAAAACGGATTATAGATCTCAACATCAGATATGAATCTATAAAGTTCATCGAAGAAAACATAGAAGAAACGCTCTACGACATTGAAACTAAAAGTATCTTTAAAGACGACACACCACTGACCAAGAAAATGGAAGCAAAGATAAACAAATGGGATTATATAAAATTGAAAAGCTTCTGCACCTCAAAAGAAACGGTGACCAAGATACAAAGACAATCCACAGAGCGGAAAAGGATATTCACCCAATACCCATCTGACAAGGGGTTAATATCCAGGATATATCAGGCACTGGTAACCCTTCACAAGAAAAAACAGCCAACCCCATCAAAAAATGGGGAGAAGAAATGAACAGAAGCTTCCAAAAAGAAATTCGAATGGCCATAAGGCATATGAAAAAGTGCTCTTCATCTTTAATCATCAGGGAGATGCAAATCAAAACAACAATGAGGTACCATCTCACACCACAGAGACTGGCACCCATCCAAAACAGCAAGAACAACTGGTGCTGGCATGGATGTGGGGAAAAAGGGACTCTCATCTGTTGGAGGACAGGTTTAGCTATTCTGGGAGTTTTGTTGTTTTGCCCACTCCCAGCTTAATCTACTTAAGTCAAGGTTCATTCTAATGGTACTTCTCTTCTATGTAAACACTGCTAGAGGGTGTGGCACTTACAAAAGTCACCTTGATTGAATAACTTCTGACTTATACATCTACTAAGACTTCTATGTTTTCTAGATTGGGCACAGCTCCTCTTTATACCCACTGCACCCAGCGTGGGACAGTTAGAATTTACCAGGAGACTACCACCCTGGCTATGTTGAGACTATAGGAAGACTACAGGAAGGATCATACTAGTTTGCTTTCAGCAGGCAAGTGTGACCCTTTCAGTACATGAGAACAAGATACTCAGAATCACCCTGGTGCAGATAATAATAAGAAGGACCTTGTGGGTACCATCTAGATTACATGAAGCTCATGAAGTTAAGATGTATTACTTTATATCAGCCCTCTCTCTCCCAGTGTTTTACATAAGAGATAATATCCTTAGTCCTTGGCATAACCTTTCTTTATACCTGCAATAAGGTGTGGCACTACACTCTTTTAAGGTTCTTTGTTGACATGACAACCTCCCGATTGGATTACTTGGGTGTATATAAGGGGACTGACTTGAGGCCCCTTCACCTTTTTTACCTTTTGCCTTTTGGTTCCTCAGCCCTTCGCTTTTGGCTCCTGTGGCTTTTGGCTTTTGGCTTTTGGCCTTTTGCTCTTTGGCCTTTTGCTCCTTCTTCTGGGTAGGACTCAGCTCGGGTGAGATCCTCTCTCTCTTTGGTGGGAGACTTAGGCTCTTTTGTATGGTCTAAGTTCGGACCAGAGCTAAAGTTTGTTCATTATATTGGAGTGCTGTGGAAGAGCTTTTGTACTATTAAAAGCCATTTTTGGAACTGCACTGGACTCGTGAGTTTTCATCTGTTCTCCCGGCGTCCTCGGAGGTAGAAGAGAACCTCTGTCCTGACACTGTCGGGCACCCCGGCTGTTCCCCCGACACTCATCCACTGTTGGTGGGAGTGCCTGCTGGTCCAGCCCTTTTGGAAAACAATTTGGGCATTCCTCCGAAAACTAGATATTGAGCTCCCATTTGATCCAGCAATAGGACTCCTGGGAATATACCTGAGAGACCGAAAAACACATAGCAGAAACACTATCTGTACTTCTTTATTCATCTCTGCGCTATTCACTATAGCTAGAATCTGGAAACAACCTAAATGGCCGAGAACAGAGGACTGGCTAAAGAAATTGTGGTTCATCTACACTATGCAATACTATGCAGCTGTCAGAAAAGATGAAATTATGAAATTTACCTGCAAATGGATGGACATGGAGACTATCATGCTGAGTGAAATTAGTCAGAAGGAAAAGGACAGATATAGAATGACTGCGTTCATTAATAGGATAGAAATAGGTATCATTGTTTTACTAAATGTGTGAAATGGTAATGGCAGATTAAAACTCACCATTGAATATACACAAAGAGACTTAAGTTTTAAACTCTAAAATATCTGCAGGGCTAGGCACAATGCATAAAACAAGAGGGAGAGAGATGCAGAGACAGAGAGAGAGATAGAAAGAGAGAGGAAACAGGGCTACCTGCTGTTGAGGCAGCCTGGGGGTGGGTGGGAGGGTGGGGGTACATTGGTGGTGGAAATGGGGCACTGGTGGAGGGATGGGTGCTGGAATACTGTATTACCAAGAACCAATTGTGAACACCTTTGTAATTGTATGTCTCACGGTGGTATAATAAAAAATAAAAAATAAATAAACAAACAAAAAAAAAGAAAAATTATTCCTGCCAACCAATACCTTGGGGAGCCATGGAACTCAGGCTGGAGTAGGGACTTCCCTTTGCAGGAAATAAGTCAGTCCTAAATTCTACCAGTCCCTTGCCTTTTCTCACAGAAAAGATGATCAGAAGATGAATAGTGAAGTAAGAAAAGTTTATTTGGAAAATGAAGGGAGGGAAAGAGAATTGCGTGCTCAGGAGAGAACATTGGCTTCTCCAGTGTGGAATAAAAAGTGCACATCCCAACTAGCTCTGCAGGAAGAGACAAGCTGGAGAACCATGAGAAAGAGGAAAGCACAAAAGCACACATCCCAGAGGAGACCCAGTTACTTCCCATAGGGAGGAAGACAAGCTTTGCCTCTGACTTGGATCACTTATATCACTTGTTTTCCTGTTGTTCATTGATTTGCTTGAGCAGGCACCAGTAACATCTCCATAAGTCCTGTCCCGAGCTAGTGTAGCCCAAGGGTGTCTGTTCACTCCAGGAACATTTGAGCTAGTGTAGCCCAAGGGCGTTTGTTCACTCCAGGAACATGTAGAGCCTCAAACTTTTCATTCAGGTCATGGGAATGAGGTCCATAATTGTTACTCGTTTTTGGCATATCAGATACAACAAAATCCAGTGATCAAGGGACCATAAGGAATGCTGGGGATCCAATCCAGATTGGCCGCACAAATGGCCACTGTACTATCACTGCAGCCACCAAACTTTTATTATTATTTTTACTACTACTACTACTACCACTACTACTACCACCGCTACTACTACCACCGCTACTACTACCACTGCTACTACTACCACTGCTACTACTACCACCGCTACTACTACTACCACTACTACTACCACCACCACCACTACTACCACTACCATTACCACTACAACCACTACTACTACTACCACTACCACTACCACCACCACCACCACCACTTTCACTTGATCACTTGAATCCCGTTATTCATCGATTTGCTCGAGCGGGTGCCAGTAACATTTCCATTGGACCCTATTACGTGCCAATGTAGCCCAATGGCATCTGGTTGATTCAGGAATATGAAGAGCCTCAAACTGTTCCTTCAGGGTCTTGACAAGGAAGTCTGACCATCTTGTAGGTGGGCGGCCACGTGATCTTTCGACATCCCGTGGGATCCAGTCGGTAACGGCTCTAGTCCAGCGGTTGTCTCCAAATCACATTACATGTCCAGCCCATCTGATTTTCGATGCCTTGGCAAACGAGACAGCATCCCTGATTCTGGAATAGCGACGGAGTTCAGAATTCGGATTCCTTCTCTCACTTGAGTGAGGCGTGATATTCCAAGCATAGCTCTTTCGATTCCTCTCTGGGAGACCCGAATAGCATTCTCATCCTGCTTTCGTAGGGCCCAGGTCTCTGAGGCGTAAGTTAATGCAGGGAGAACGGTGGAGTCAAAGAGATGTGCCCAGAGCCGGAGGTTATTTGTCCTTTTAGCTATTTCTTTGATGCCTTTGAAGGCATTCCATGCTGCTCTCTTCCTCCTGTGCAGCTCAGGTTTTAGGTAGTTCATCATGTTGATTTCTCAACCTAGGTACACATAACTGCTGCATTCAGAGATGTTTGTTCCATTGAGAGTGAATGGGGCCTCTGGAACTAGTTTATTCTTCATTAACATTGTTTTCTTTAGATTCAGCTGTAGACCTATCTTTCCACATTCACCACCACTTTACAGATGTGAAAATCAAGTCTCAGAAAAACCCTGGCCAAGTCCAACATTGCTCCAAGGGTTTGCTCTCATGGGCGGGGAGAGACCATGCTGGCCA
This sequence comes from Cryptotis parvus, assembly GCA_021461705.1. Classification (NCBI taxonomy): domain Eukaryota; kingdom Metazoa; phylum Chordata; class Mammalia; order Eulipotyphla; family Soricidae; genus Cryptotis; species Cryptotis parvus. Next base: position 61,233 of record JAJIBD010006748.1, on the reverse strand, counting down.
GACTGGGAGTAGAGTTTTGGGCCCTGCCCTTACCTTCGCCTCCATGCCAGTTGCCACGAAGAGAGAGACCCACCCATGCCAGACTCAGCTAATTTGCAACCCTGGAAGAGATCCAGACCCATCCACTTCAGACCCACAGCTGTGCTGCTCAGCCGGCCCCATGTGGAAGCCACCCATGGAGCTGATCTCCCGGTAAGGGGCTCGGCAATCCCCTGGCCTAGTCCAACATTGCTCCAAGGTTTGCTCTCATGGGTTGGGGGGAGAGACCATGCTGACCAGACTCAGAGTGGAGTTTTGGGCCCTGCCCTTTCCTCCGCCTCCATGCCTGTTGCCCCGGAATAGAGAGACCCACCCATGCCAGACCCACAGCTCACTTGGCACGCGGCCGCTTTCGGCTGCGCGATATTCTTAGAGAATGCTGATTTTAGGATAAGGTTCTTCCCAAGATCTTTCACATTTATACATTGTGTACAGTTCTAGACAGGTTCTAACTCATACCACTAAGCCTAGCAAGAAACCAGAACAAACCACACATCATGCAGTCAGTCATTCTCAACATCCAGACTCCATAGTTCCTCAGAGCTCCATCCAAGAGAAAACCTGATCTTCCCCCTTTAATTTCATTAGTAAATGCTCGGGTTGAGAGTCTTCTACTGAGAGTATACCACCTACACGGCAAAGCCTGCCAAGCTACCCATGTTTTATTTACTTGTTATGCCAAAAACTAGTAACAATTATGGACCTCGGTTCCAAGACCTGAAGAATGGTTTCCGGCTCCTCTTGTCCCTGGAGCAAGCAGATGCCCTTGGGTTACACTTGCTTGTGACAGGAATAATGGAGATGTTACTAGTGCCTACTTGAGCAAATCGATGAACAATGGGAAGACAGTGATACAGTGATACAGTGATATAGGAGTTAGCCCGAATGAGCACAGCAGGCCCAGATGAGCATAAGGTCCTTATGAAGGGAGAGTTCATGGGGTGGAGTTAGAGACCGTGATGCCAAGACAGAAGCAGAGAGTACTGAAGATGTTCTATCGCTGTTCCTCTAGACCCTCCTAGAGGAAGGGTCTAGGAGTGAAAAAGAGTTTCTAAAAGATGGAAAAGGCAAAGAAACATTCCCAATCTGACCCTCACACCTACCCACTTTTGCCGCACATCTGGAGTGATCTCAGAGCTGATACCATCTGGATTTTAGCCCAGTGGGAACCATTCTAAATCCCTAACATCCACAACTGTAAGACTAGAAGGTGTTTAGTTTGAGCAAACTTGTTCCTTAGTTGGAGTCACCAGATCAGCGTTTGTTACAGGGTTTGTTACAGCCGGGATAGGAAAGAAAGTGGCTGGTCTTGAGAGAAGAACCCGCAGGCTTCTGCTGGGAGGTGACAAACTTGCTCTGTGATGTTGTAGCATTTTGTTTACTGCCCAGGAAACTTGAAAGTCATTAAGTTCTGAAAATCCTTTTAAGGAAGGGAAATGTTACATTCTCTGACCTCACAGGTGGCCTCTTTGCAGAAGCTCAAGATGAGCGCAGCTGTCTGATAAGAACCTGCTGAGTGTCCTTTGGAGGAAGAGGAGTATTTTAAAAAGAACACTTTTCCCATGGACGCTAGCTATATCACAGGTACAGTGTAGAAAACTTGAAAAATACAGAGTAAAAATTGTACATAAGTCAACCACTAGAAAAACCATAATTTTAGGATTTTTCTCTTAGAATTGCAAATAATAACGTATAAGCAGTTTGAAATATTTTTCAATTTAATCCTACAAGCACTTTCCAAGTCATTATAAGTTCTGTGGAAATACTGCTTTTAATGATGACTCAATCAGTTTTCACATTCTGAAATGGATTTTCCATTGACAATGTTAGTGAATGGAAGATATGTAAGTTATTGGGGTTTCTAGAAAATCAGTAACAGTGCACTGAATGTTTGTTTGTTGAAGGGAGCAACACCCAGGGATTACTTCTAGGTCTGTGCTCATAAAGAACGCCTACCAGTGCTTTGCTGACCAGATGGATGCCTGAGATCAAACTAAGATTGGCCCTGGGCATGGCAAGTGTCTTAACCCCTGCATTGTTTCTCTGGCTTCTGCAGTAAGTAACTTTGTTTGCTTGTTTTGGGTCACACAAACTCTGCTCAGGGGTTTCTTCTGGCTCTGCACTTAGGAATTACTCCTGGTGGGGCTTGGGGGACCACATGTGGTGCTGGGGATCCCAGTGGGTCATCTGCATGCGAGGCAAACATCCACCTACTTTACTATCACTCTGCTCCCCACACACTGCAGTAAGTAATTTTAGATAAAGATATTTTCTGAATTTTGGATTATTTCCTTGAAAAAGTGAGAGGTGCACTTTCCCAAGAAACCTTACTCTATGGAATATTTGAAACTGAAATGAACAAAATCCTGTGGGCTCAAAAAAAAAAAAACAACTTTTACTACTCCCTTAACCTCTTAGAATTCTAGAAAAAAATGAGAGGCATAAAAAAGATACACATGATAACCTCTGAGTATATATATATATATTACAATATATATATTACAATATATATTACATATATATTACATATATAATATATATAGTAATGTATATATTACTATATATATATTCCAATATATATATATTACAATCCACAATATGTAAGAGAAGGAAGAGAGAAAGAGAGAAAGAGTAAGAGAGAAAAGAGATAAAGAGCCTGCCATAGAGGCAGACTAGGGGAGAGGGGAGGGAATTGGGGACATTGGTGGTGGGAAATGGGCACTGGTGGAGGGATGGGTGCTGGAACACTGTATGGCAAAACTCAAACATGAACATTCTTGTACTTGTTTATCTCATGGTGGTGTAATAAAATATATTTAAAAAATGAGAGGCATAACCTAGAATTAGTATCTTTATCAGAAGTAGACTTTCTGTTGGAGGAACCTATTTGCAGAGCAGTTTAAATACCTAATTACAGCACTCCTGGTCTTGGTCTCGAGTTCAGTCTCTCCTTGAAGCCCTATTCCCCTCTGATTCCTGAGTTCAGGATGTTTATCTACATTTTGTTCTATTTCAACACAATCTATATCCAGTGTAGATTCTCTATTTGTGTGTCACTGAACATTGTGTCATTGTTTTTTTTTCAATTTTCCCAAATTTTATTACACCACTTTTAGACATACAATTGCAAGATGCTCATGTAGAGTTTTGGTTCTACAGTGTTCCAACACCCATCCCTCCACCCGAACCCATCTATCACCAATGTCCCCACCTCCCTCCCCCTCCCACACTTCAACTACTGGCAGGTTCTGTATGTCTTTTCTCTCCTCTCTATCTCTCCCTCCCGCCAAACTTTCCTGCACATCTTAGAATGCAGTGCATTAAAGGACATAACTGTTTCAACTACTTTGATGGACCGCACCGCTGTGCGACCTGGGCTTGAACTGGTTTTGCTCTGTTAATCTGGTCTTGAGGTAGTATCCCAGTGTCTGGACAGCGGAGGTTGTGGTTAGTGTGGTGGGCGAGTCTCATCCTGCTTCCAGGACCCCCCAGAAGTGATGGGCCCACTACCAAAACCCATCTGTCCTCCTGGGAGCCCCATAGTCAGCTGAGTCTGGGGAAAGTGGAGTTCCAGGTTCCCCAGGCGTGTTTGAGACTGCATGCTATGGCTGGTGGCCCCAAGGTAGCTCTGTGTCATTGTTTTTATTTTCAAGTGTATCTTATGCACTTACCCTTAAAAATAATGTTTCTTGGATCAGGAGGTCTTGTCAAAGGTGGAAATTATCACAAATATGTGGAAGTAATAGGCTAGGTAAGACAGAAAATGGAACAGTGTGCCAATAATTGTCGAAAGTGCTAATACCAACCTAGAACTGAGCATTAAATACAGGCAAAAAGATACACATGACAACCTCTTAATGTATGTATTATAATCCACAATGTGTAAGGGAAGGAAGAGAGAAAGAGAGAGAGAAAAGAGAAAGAGATAGGGAACCTGCCATAGAGGCAGGCTAGGGGAGGGGGAGGGAATCAGGGACATTGGTGGTGGGAAATGGGCACTGGTGGAGGAATGGGGGCTGGAACACTGTATGACCGAAACCCAAGTATGAACATCTTATGAACATCTTTGTAATTGTATATCTCACGGTGGTATAATAAAATATTAAAAAAAAAAACATGGGTTTCTAGAGTTATAAAAAATGTTTCTTAAAAAATTGGGCAAAAGCCCACTATGTTTAATAAGTTCAATAAATGAAAACAATAACACAGAGGTCCAATTCTCATGTAATGGCTCAGTAAAAGGTCATGACTTTAGCAAGATATATATATATATATATATATATATATATATCTTGCTAAACTCATATATATATATATGTTGTAATAAGCAATATAATTAGTGCCTGCTAAGGGAACAGGCATGGGGGGCTGGGAAACTAGGGTCTTTGGTGACAGTAAGGGCACATTGGTGATGGGACTAGTGTTGGCATACTGAATGCTTGAAGCAACTTTACTGTGAACAACTTTGTAAATCATGGTACTTAAATAAAGTTTAAACTTTTTATTTGATTTTTTGGGTCACACCCGGCAATGCTCAGGGGTTTCTCCTGGCTCTGCACTCAGGAATTACTCCTGGCGGTGCTCAAGGGACCATATGGGATGCCGGGATCGAACCCAGGCCGGCATGGGCCGGCTGCGTGCAAGGCAAACGCCCTACCCGCTGGACTATTGCTCCGCCCCAAGTTTAAACATTTTTTAAAAAAATGTTTTGGGTAAGATAGTGTGAAGGTTGAATGCTCTCTTTGTAGGGGACTCTGGGCTTGATCCCTGGCATTAAATAATCCTATAAACCAAGAGTAACCCCCCCCAACACCTGAAACCATACCAAAACATACAGAATATTTTTACGGGATGTTTTCATGGGTGGGAGCATGTGACTGACTTGCACAGGACTTTGAGCTCATCTCCCTGCATCACACAGCCTCTGAGCTGCCAGGTGTAACCTGGTGACCCCAGCCTGCTCAGTAGACCCCCTCCCGAGTACATTTTTGTATGATAACCTAACTTGTATATACTGATGCAAATGAAAACAAAGGCATTTCCTTCAATATGTAATAAACTAAGGTCTGTTTTCTGTTCTCTGCTATATCTGATGCTCACTTTGATTCCTAGTGGTTTCAGGGCTAGTGAATTGTTGATGACGCCCTTTGAAAAACTGGCTTTAGAGCATGAGTGTGTGCTCTCAGAGAGCACTCATATGTGCATCAAGAGGCCCATAGGAACTACGCCTTCTAAAAATATCCCAAATCCTGGTTTCCTGCCCATTCAAGAAGCAAACTGATATGGTGAAACGATCTTAGCACCAGATAAAAACAACATCTGCATTAAACAGCTGACCAACCTTTCAAACTCCTGAATTTAGCTCTCCCTCAATGCCTAAATGTCATCCCGTTAGTTCTCCAGTTTGAATGTCTGTTTAATTTACAACATTCTCTCAGGTACATACCTTATGATTTCTATGCATTTAATAATGAAAGATGAAGTGGCAACAACAGATCCCTGAAATTTTGAATTCTGTGAGATTTTGATGTAAATTGCACTTTTGGTGTTATCAACACTTTTGTATATCTGTGAGTTATGCTAGCTAGGTTTTAAGACCAGATTTGGATTTCTCAGCTAACATCTGGAGAAGGGGAATGAACTAGTATGGGCTCTTTAAAATAGAGGGAAAAACAGAAAAAAAATCCCATCTCTATTTTTAGCTTGAGGTCAGATTAAATTCCTCTCATGTGTTAAATACTACTATATTATGAAGTATACATAGCTGCTACTGACTCTCCCTGTGCCCAGCCGCTCATGAGACGCCCGGGAGAGATGGCTGGTTCTAGCCCTGGCCTGTCACTCCAGCAGGGCCTCACAACAACCCAGACGACCCCCACTCCATGAGGGCCTCCATTTTCCACACCCGGACTTCCCCCTCGTCAGAACTCCACCCAGCAGACCAGCCTATCACAGCCTGGCTTTTGCGGCCGCTTCCGGCCGCACGGTTCATCAATAAATGCTGGATTTTTAGATGACTACAAGAGTATGCTACCCACACGGAAGAGCCTGGCAAGCTACCCATGTTGTATTTGATATGCCAAATACCAGTAACAATTATAGACCTCATTCCCATGATTGATGGGATGGTTTGAGGCTCTTTATGCTTTATGTTCCTGGAGCAAGCAGGTACCCTTGGGCTCTACTTGCATGAGAAAGGTCATATGGAGATGTTACTGGTGTGCGCTCGAGCAAATCGATGATGAACGGGAAGACAGTGACAGTGATATGTTTTAAATTATTCAGCAAATAGAAAAGCAATTACCTGAACATACCTTTTGTCATTCAGTTTTAATTTTGAGAGATCTAAGTGGCAAAAATTTCATGAAACATTGTGTGTATGTGTAGCATGTTCTTTTATCTCACTAGCAATAATAAACAACAAGGTTTCCAAGCTCATGCTCTGCATATGAGATACCAGGGACTTGAACTAATGACCATTCACTTGCAAGGTTATAAGGCAAGAGCTCTAAGTCACCTACAAAACATTATTATTATTATCATTATTATTTGCCAGTGTTTATTTTCAGAAGCTAAAGAAATTAAAATACTGACAGATGACAATGATCTAGTAGTTAAATGTTAAAATTCTGTAAAAGTGGGGCTGGAGTGATAGTACAGAGGGTAGGCCATTTGCCTTACATGCAGTCGACCAGGGTTCGGTCCCTGTCATTCTGTATGGTTCACCAAGCACTGCCTGAAGTAATTCCTGAGAGCAGAGCCAGAAGTAACCCCTGAGCATTGCCAGGTGTGACCCAAAAAGCCAAGAAAAAAATTGTGAAAAAGTCCCTGAAAAGTTATTTATTATTTTAATCTAATTTAATTTAAATTAAGGGTTGGAGACACACATGGTAGGGCTCTTTCCACTGTGCTTGTGGTCGTGTCAACGGGTCAGTGAGGTGCTGAGGATCAACCCGGGCTTACCACATGCAAAACATGTGCACAGCCCTTTGAACTATCTCTTTGATCAGGCTTTTTAATTTTGTTTCATGATTTATTTTTATCTATGATTCACATTTCCTTCAAGGACTTAAAGAACTTTACAGACATCTTTTTCATTAATTCTGCAGTCCTTTAGTGTTAGAAACAGACAAAAGAATAGATGAAACTTCTTTACACGTCTAAACATGGAAAGGGACATTGAACCATATAAAATTCACAACACGGATCAAGACTTCTAGCATTTTCTAAATTTTTTTTTTTGGGGGTAGTCACACTCGCAGATGCTCTGAGGTTACTCCTGGATCTGCACTCAGAAATTACTCCTGGCGGTGCTCAGGGGGCATATGGGATGCCGGGGATCAAAGTCAGGTTGGCTGTGTCAAGGCAAACACCCTACCCGCTGGACTATTGCTCCATTCCAACATTTTCTAAATTTTTTATTTCAAGAGTATCTTATAACAGAAATCGTTGTACACTTAACATAATTTTATTTTCTGTGCAATTTTGCTTAATTTCCTGGAAACAAACAACATTTCAGGCCTCCAGTACATGAGTTGGGTGCTAGCTAGGGTTACTAGGGTGCTCATACTTGTACTTCTTGGAGGACTTGCTGCTTGGTCTTGTATGTCTTTCCAACTTGAGGTGTTTACCAGGGTTTGCAACTCCTCATTTTTTGTGGTGATTACACAAATCTGGCTTCAGTCTTGCCAGAAATCACTCGAGGCTCCAAGACTCACAGATAGCAGAGCTGCCAGGTTCAAAGTACCAGCTGCTCCGGCTCACATTCAGCACATGTGGGACATTGGGATTTGGGCAGATGCTTGCAAGACTGAGCTGAGAGTCCCGCACTAAACTTCCAGGCCCCATAATGCTTTTATTTATCTGAATTAAATAGTTCTAAAATAAATAGTTTTATTTAGGGCTTATGAGCATAGAGAAAGAGATAGCAAAGAGAGAGGAGAGAGAAGGGAGGGAGGGGAGAAATTATGCACTTGAGCTGGGATGCAAGCAGAAGTGTCGCGAAAGCCCTCTTAAAATGTATTTCTTGGTAGCTAGAGAGATAGTACAGAGGGTATGGTGCTTACCTTGCACACAGCTGACCCAGGTTCAATCCCCTGCATCCCATATGGTCATCTGAGCACTGTCAAGAGTATATTCCTGGATGTAGAGCCAGGGTAAGCCAGGCATGGCCCAGGGGGAATTATATTCCTTTCAAGTTTTTTTTCCTCCTCTCTTTCCTCTATTGCCATGGTTGCAATGATCAGGGATCACACATGTGCTTGGATATGGTGCTTGCACGTTTAGCTGTGGGGGTTTCACATTAGTTTGAAGTGTTTATGCAAGTGCTTCCTGGCCACATCCTTGCACAGCTCTTTAATCTCTGGACCTACCAGGGATTATAGCCTTTAGTTGCAGTGCTCAGTCATATCTGGCTGCGGCGTGGCCTAAAATCACTTGTGGTGCCAGGGACCTCAGAGGGCAGAGCTGGACTCAGGTGGGCAGCACTAGGGATTCAACATGAGGTCTTGCACTTGTAGGCCAGGGACTTCAGTCACTGAGCTAATTTTCCATTCCCAAGAAGCTCTTTTTGCCTTTCTGGTCTGATCACCACTGGGACACCTTATTTTAGACAGCTGATGTGGCTAGAGATGACTCTTGCAACAGCACCCATGAAATCCCCGGTCTATTATGAAATATCCGAAGCATCTTCCAGACATAGCAACTTGTTCTGGAGATAAAAGGATGTTTGTTTCAAGGCGCACTTTGCTTTGGCTGCCGAAATTCCGGCTGGCTTCCTTGGCTGTGCCAAGCTTGCTAGTGGCTTTGAATAAATTTTGCTCATAAGGCTACTGTTAACTTCTAGAGTACTTACATACAGATTAGAGAACCATACCTTCCTCCAGGAGGGTGGCTCACGGTCAGGCACTTGCCCCATGAGCAGAAAGTATGCTGTAGGCAGAGCAGAGGAGATGGTCTTTTCCCCCTTTATTTGAATACCTTGATTTACAAAATGAAGTTTTTCACAGTATGGTTGTTACAAGCCTTCATCATTCAACACCAATGCCCCACCACCACCAAAGAGTTTCCTTCCCTACCCTCCCCCAACTATATACCTGCTCTACTAGCCAGGACTAATTATATCGATTATTGCAATGTATAAATAGTAATGGTATTGATACAGCCACAAGCTTTTCCTGGGTTGTTACGTGCGAATTTGGATTATCATTATTTCAGGTTTTCGCAGCTACTGTTTTGACCTATCCTGAGCCTATACTGAATAATCTAACTTACATTGCTGTGTTAGAGCTAATTTGATAAATATGGTCAAAAAATACATATTCTTAGAAGAGGTTAATACCAACCTAGAACTGAGCATCGAATGTAGGCAAAGGGATATACATGACAACCTTCAAATGTATGTATTGCAAGCCACAGCGTGTAAGAGAAGGGGCGAGAGAGAGTGATATATATATATATATATTTATATATATATACATATATATATATATATATATATATATATATATATATATAGAGAGAGAGAGAGAGAGAGAGAGAGAGAGAGGGACGGGGATAGGGACGGAAGAGGGGACAGGGACGGAAGAGGGGACAGGGACGGGGACAGGGACAGGGACAGAAGAGGGGACAGGGACGGGGACAGGGACAGAAGAGGGGACAGGGACAGGGACGGGGACAGGGATGGGGACAGGGACAGAAGAGGGGACAGGGATGGGGACAGGGACGGAGACAGGTACAGAAGAGGAGACGGGGATGGGGACAGAAGAGGGGACAGGGACAGGGACCGGGACGGAGACAGGGACAGAAGAGGGGACAGGGACGGAGATGGGGACAGAAGAGAGGACAGGGACGGGGACAGGGACAGAGACGGGGACAGAAGAGGGGACAGGGACAGAAGAGGGGACAGGGACAGAGACAGAGACAGGGACAGAGACAGAGAGAGAAGAGGGGACAGGGACAGGGACAGAGACAGAAGAGGGGACAGAGACAGAAGAGGGGACAGAAACAGAGACAGAAGAGGGACAGAGCTATAGTCTAATGGGAGGGCATTCGCCTTGCATGCAGCCGGCCAGGGTTCGATCCCCAGCATCCCAAATGGTCCCCCCAGCACTGCCAGGAGTAACCACTGAGCATTGCCAGGTGTGGCCCAAAAAGAAAAAAAAAAGAGAGTGAGAGAAGAGAGGTAAAAGTTGGGCCAGAGCCATAGCCCAGCGGGTAGGGCATTTGCCTTGCACAAAGCCGGCCTGTGCCGACCCAGGTTCGATCTCCAGCATCCCATATCGTCCCCGAGGACTGCCAGGAGTAATCCCTGAGTGCAGAGCCAGGGGAAACCCCTGAGCATTGCCGGGTATGACCCAAAAAAAAGCAAAAAAAAAAAAAAGAGAGAGGCAAAGTGCCTGCCATAGAGGCAGGCCAGGGTGGGGAGGGAACATGGTGGGGAGGGAACAGGGGACACAGGTGGTGGGAAATGGGCGCAGCGGAGGGATGGGTGCTGGAACACTGTATGACAGAAACCCAAATGTGAGCATCTTTGTAATTGTATATCTCACAGTGGTATAATAAAAAGTCTAAAAAGAAAGAAAAGAAAAAGGTTAATAGGGGCGGGGCCTGGAGCGATAGCCCAGCGGATAGGGCGTTGCCTTGCATGCAGCCAGCCTGTGCTGTGCCAGCCCGGTTCGATCCCCGGCATCCCATATGGTCCCCTGAGCACCGCCAGGAGTAATTCCTGAGCACAGAGCCAGGAGAAACCCTTGAGCATTGCCGGGTGTGACCCAAAAAAAAAAAAAAAAAAGGTTAATAGGGATTATAAAATCTCAACTTGGATCCATTGGACCATCTGTTCCCCCCTGTATAAAGAAATGACTGCTATGTTCTTTTTTTTTAATTTTATAACTTTAATCAAACCAGCTAGTTTATGCAAAGCCAAATTTAAAATCTCAGGAAAATATGCTTATTTCAAAAGCAATTATAATAACACTATACAGCAATTTAGTAAGGACAATTTACTGTAATGCAGTGTGTGTTGGGGACTCAAGAGTGTCAAAAAGCCACAGAACTGACAGCACTGTTCTTACAGAGCAGAAATTGTGCCTACACATTGCCTTTTTCCCTTAGAATTCACGCAGCTGCAGAGTAGCTGTGGGCCAGTATCACTTCTGCAGTGTGTTGGCCCAGAGGAGATGGTCTTTCTTGACCTCACCTGGCTTACCTAGCTCTGACATTGGAATTGTCTCGTTGGCTCTATCCTTCCCACAGGGCCTCCTCCAAGGAAACCGAGTGGCAGAGGAGAAGCGACTTATCCCCATCTTCTCATGTTTTCTGGGGATGAGTCTCAGTGTGGTGTCAGGGAGGTTATCTGAGCAGCGGGGTGGAGCGAGCACTAGTCTGGAGAGTTCCCTGGACCTCTACACCTAGACGATCCCTCGAGTTCAGGGAAGGAACTTCCTTTCCGCCCCCAGTCTCCCATGTGCCTCTTGCCTCACTGTGGCAACTTCAAAGAGCTGGAGCACATGCTTTGCTGCAGAGGCCCGGGGTATGATCCCCAACCCTGAGTGTTGGCAGGGGGTAACCCTGAGCTCGGAGGCAGGCGTATTCCCCGAGCACTGCCGGATGCGGCTCCTAAACCAGTCAACCAACCAATAAAACAAAAAGCATCTGCTTCTTCCTGTAAAAGTTACTCACATTTCCCCCATTAAACTTTGTGCGCTAGGTCAGGACAGCATTTTCACTCTGAGTTCTTTTTATGTTCTGATTTGTGGCTTGGCATCCTGGTACTTCTTAGCATAGTTATTTTTATGTTGGCTGAAAATGCCAATGTAAAGGCTCCTTTCCTGGAGCACTATCTAAGGTGCTAAAGGAACCGCCGTGGAGAGCTCACAGGCTGGATGTGAGCAGCCATGGACATGGTCCTGAGCTCAGTCCCAGCACCACCTGGTCCCTTGAGGATCCCAGGTGGCCCCTAGCACCTCTGAGGAGGCCTCTGCAGGAAGGAGCTAATGGAGAAGTGCACCACTAAAGAACCTTCTGAAGTCCCGCAGAGGAACAGACAGAGAATCCCACCCAAGCCTGACTGACCAGGCTGCAGAAATAGTTTTGGCTCTGGCCTGTGGTGGACCAGGGTTTTGCTGACATTTTGTCTAGTCTGTCCCCACAGATGTCGCAGGTGGGTGTGGTCATCCCCCCACTTCCTTGTTTGTTTTGGAGCCATATCAATTGTGTGCAGGGCTTACTCCTGTTTCTGCACTCACTGATCACTCCTGACAAAGCTCAGGGCACCATAGAGGGTGGCAGTGATAGAACCCAGGTTGGCTGTGTGCAAGGAAAATGTCCTACCTGCTATACTATAGTTCTGTACTCACTTTTTAGGTGTGGAAACTGAGTCTTGGCAGAGTCAGTGACTTACTAGACTGGAATTGAGTCCTGGCATGTTGCCTCTAAAATCTGGACATTGACCCTGCAACGGGCTCTCGTAGGACACTTTGGACTGTCTGAAAGGCTCTGACACTCTGTACCCTCAGTTCCACATTCACAGCGTTAAGCAGACACACATGGAATATGTGTACCATGTGCTTAGGCCTACTGTGGCTGTGCCCATGACATGTTAGGGACCCTTTCTCTTGAAGTAGGGAAGAATGAATCATGGCTGCTAGGGTTCAATCCATATGCTTCCCGAGTCTCCCAAGAGTGATCCCTGAGCACTAAGCTAGGAGTAAGCCCTGAAAATCATTGAAAAGAAATACCCCCCCAAAGAAGCAAGAATAATATTCCCTAAAACTTCCCTAAAAACTCTTTGTATTTACATTACAGTAGGTATTATATGTAATCTAGATATGAATTAAAATATACAGGAGAATGTGTGTGAGTTATACGCAAATGCTGCCATTTGGGCAGAAGGCAATCACAGAAGTTCTTGACTCATCAGGCAATGTTTTGGAACTACCAGGACCTCACTCAGCATTACTGGGTCAGGGAGTGGGTGTTTGTGTGTGTGGGAATATAAGGTACCAGGGGTCAAACCCAGAGCCATGTTTGGTATGTGCATGTAAGGTGTATGCTGGGTGTTTTCCTTTCACCCGATCATTTTAATAAAGAACTCGAGTAGCTAAGGATTTGGTAACTGGAACAGTCCTCCCTCACCCCCCACCAGATCTCCAAAAATGATTCTATATCAAATAGTTAAGTCCTTGCTATGGCTAATGAAAGTATAGGTGATTTTAATTCACGTATCACTGGTTTTCAGTCTTAAAATTTGATCATGAAATATCTTGCTAATAATAAAAATAAAACCAAAATGAATTCTCATAAATAAAGCAAAGCATAGGGCATATAATGACCTTAAATCACCAATGTAGAAGGGCGGGAGCAGGAGCTAGGTACTGAAGTTTTGATTTTCCAATGGTTCAGGCTATTTCTTTGACTCCTTTTTTCCCCCTCTTTATTGCCATGGATCAAACTCAGGTTCCATGCACTTCACCATAGAGATACATACCTGGCACCAACTCCTAGTTTTTGTTTGTTTATATTTTGGTCACAATCAGGGCTATTCAGGACTTGCTCTTGGCTCTGCACTCTGGATCACTCCTGCAGGGATTGGTGGAACATGTGGGATGCCAGGGATTGAGCCCAGGTGAGCTGTGTGCAAGGCAAATGCCCTCCCTGCTGTACTCCAGCCTCTTGACTAATTTTTATCTCTGTCTCCCAGAGTCAGAATTCAAGAAATTGAGTTCTGGAAAGAATTTACAGTATCCTACACACACACTGATTTCCTCATTGTTTTCATTATCACTGTATCACTGTCTTCCCGTTCATCATCGATTTGCTCGAGCGGGCCCCAGTAACGTCTCCATATGTCCTGTCTCATGCTAGTAGAGCCCAAGGCATCTGCTTGCTCCAGGAACATAAAAGAGCCTCAATCCATTCCGGAATGAGTCTATAATTGTTACTGGTATTTGGCATATATATCAAATACAACACGGGTAGCTTGCCAGGCTCTGCCGTGCAATAATGTTTTCATTATCTTTCCATTAAATATCATTTTATATCACCAGGTATGAAATGACATCACTTTCGACTAAAGTTGTGACATTTTAATTCCCCAACAGAGATACTTCTCTCTGCTAGACCAGTTCCTTATGATACTTGAGTTGAGTCTTTTGTTTCAAAAACTTTAGAGCATGCATCTTTATATCCATATGCAACTAAGGATGACCTCTTAGACATGGAATTCAGGGTGGAAGGTCAGGTGCACACTTTATTCTGATGTTGCCAGACAAGCTTCCAAACAACAACTATCTTTTCGCACCAACACTGGTGGTCTCTGCCTTAAGAAAACTTTGTTATTATACTTTAAAAGAACATACCAAGCTAAAAGATAAAAACCAGTGCTTTGTTGTAAAGTTTCTATCTTTCGTGTGCTCATACGCCATTTGTATTTATATTAATTTATAGGTTCATGAATTTGCTATTCATAGTTTAGCCATTTTTGTCTATTGGTTCATTGAATTCTTTAAAAATCTAATTTAGAGCACTTTATACATTCAGTAATTTAGCTTCAAATATTTATTAGGCAGATGTTTTCTTGTCTGTGGTTTGTTTTACTTTGCCCATGGTATTTGTTGCCTTCAGACAAATTTTTTAAAAAATAAATCGTTTAAAACTTTTAATTTTTATTTATTTTTTTCGCTTTTTGGGTCACACCGGCAATGCTCAGGGGGTTACTCCTGGCTCTTCACTCAGGAATGACTCCTAGTGGAGCTCGGGGGACCATATGGGATTCTGGGGATTAAACCCGGTTGGCCATGTGCAAGGCAAACGCTCTACCTGCTGTGCTATCGCTCCGGCCCCAGCCATTAAAATTTTTAAAACTTTAAATTGTATCAGTGACATTTTTAATGACTTTTGGGCTTCACACAGTGTTTAGAAACACACTCTCCCTATCATGCTGAGTAAAATGAGTTGGAGAGCAATGGGTATAGAATAATTACATTCTTTTGTGGGGTATAAAAAACATAATATGAAACCAATATCTAAGTATTGTAGAAACAAGGGCCAGAAGTTCTGGTCCACAGTGGGAAGCCTGCTTCAACCACTTGGGGAAAAGGTAGTTGGGATAGGGAAGGGAGCATTATGACAAGGATAGTGGTAAATGATCATTCTGAAGGACTGTGTGCTGAAAGTAGGTAAAGGACAAACACAATGACCTCTCCGTATCTGTATTGCAAACCATAATGCCCAATAGGAGAGAAAGAAGGAAAGTCCCTGACATAGACATAGGCTGGGGGTGGGGTGGGGGGATGGGGGGTGTGGCAGGAGGGTCAAGGGTCACATTGGTGGTGGGAAGTGTGCACTGGTGGAGGGATAGGTGTTGGAACAGTGTGTGACTGAAACCCAAACCCAAACAGACTCCTATCTGTATTAGTGATTCAATAAAAGAGATTATTTAAAAAAAGAAAGAAAAGTGCTTAATTTGGGCAACTAAAAAAAGAGAAAGATAGGAAACACACTCTCCATACCTGTAGTGTAATTTAGTTTCAAATTCTCTCATATTTTGGTGTAATACTTTTATCATTTTTATCTTTTAAGCTAGAATTTATATTCATTTGGACTTATTTTAGGAATAGGGCTTTGGATTTCAACCGGAGTGTATGGAAACATCCACACATCAATTCCAGTGGGGTGTTCAATAAGTCACCCCAATTCTGCCTCTGTCTCGCCTCAGATTCCACAGGGTTTAAGTTCCCAAGGGTTATTTATTTATTGAACCTTAAAGATCAGATTTATTTGGAGAAAACAAAAACCAAAATCCCAAAGGATGGGATTTTGCATCTCAAGACATTTCCCAGGTATTGTCTACAGATTATAAATCATAGAAGATGCTTTTATACAACTTTTACGTGTATTGAGGATTGGGACATAAATCCCTGTTTGCTTTAACAGGGGGCAGGTTAATGGGGTCAAAAAGAAACAGCTTTTTTGGAAGTAGATATGAAGAGGGAAAACTCCCACCTTTTCATCATCTACAGCAAATGTACTTAGGGAAAAAAAAAACACCCCCCTTCAACCCTGGGTATCTACAAGACAGTTCCTAGCTACTAACCAATCTAATCCAATTTTCTTATGTTTCTCGGTGTGTCTTTTATGTTGACTGGATGAATGATGAAGCACACTGCTTCAGCACTCAGGAAACAACATCCCTGTATACTGGAGACATGGTGTGACCTAGGACTGTTGCAGAAGGGCTTGAAAATAGCAGGGCAAGTGAGAGTCTGCTCCACGTTAGATGCCAAGGCAAGCCCCGGCAGTTGCCTGCCATTAGAGGCTCCCAGAATGTCTTCCTCAGGTTGGTACATAGAACCAACTCGCTATTGCCTGTACTATCGCTTACTCGCTACATAGAACTCCTACAAGTTAAATATAGCGCAGACACAGACAGTTGGCAGAGATGCTACGGCAAGGTATAGGGGAAGGTTACAGAGCTTCTGTTCTCTCTCCAAATCTATTGGTGTTTACCAACCTGGAGTCTCTCCAAGCTCCATGACTTTGTTTTTGGATGGAGGTTTTGTTGTTTAGACATAATTAATGAATTGACTAACTCATTGGTCATGAATAATTGTAGTCAGTCTCCAAACTGCCCCTCCACCTTCCTCAGAAAGTGGGAGTAAGGCTGAAAATCTCAATTTATGTTGGTTTCCCTGGTAACCATCCTCCTTCCTCAGGTATTTCTAAAAGTCACCTATCACATAATATAAGACACCTTTATTATTCTCAGCGCAGAAATTTCAAGGCATTTGGGAACTGAGAGACAAAAATTATGCACAAAGACCAAATATATATATGAGAAATATACATATATATATGTATATATATATATATATTTTTTTTTTTTTTTGCTTTTTGGGTCACACTCGGCAATGCTCAGGGGTTTCTCCTGTCTCTGCACTCAGGAATTATTCCTGGCGGTGCTCGGGGGACCATATGGGATGCCAGGGATCGAACCCAGGCCAGCACAGGCCGGCCGCGTGCAAGACAAACGCCCTACCCGCTGGGCTATCGCTCCGCCCGAGAAATATATTTTGTTCATCAGGATTACCAAATCTATCTGCTTGCCTGCCTATATTTTTTTTGCCGTTTGGTCACACCTGGCAATACTCAAGGGTTACTCCTGGCTCTGCACTCAGGAATTACTCTGGTGGTGCTCGGGGGACCATACGTGATGCTGGGGACCAAACCTGGGTTGGCCTCATGTGAAGCAAACACCCTACCCACTGTACTATTGCTTCAGCCTTGCATATCTGTATTTCTTTTAAGATACAGTATTGCAGAAGCAAAGGAAAAATCAGTTCTCCATATCCCTTCTCTTAATACCTCTCCACCCAGTTCTCTTAATATCATTTATTGAAAGATTTGCTGTTTCCCCACTGATCTGAAGTGCTATCTTCATTCAATAATAAGTTTTTGTAAGAAGTTTGTGTCTTGGGGCTGGAGGCGATAGTCCAGTGGGTAGGGAGTTTGCCTTGCACTCAGCCAGTCCGGGTTCGATCCTTGGTATCCCATGTGGTCCCCCCAAGCACCGCCAGGAGTAACTTCTGAGCATTGCTGGGTGTAAATCCCACCCCTCCACCTCCAATAGAAATTTGTGTCTTTCTTCTCAGAACTTTTTTATAAAATTGTCTTGCCTATTTTCATGGGTAACACTATTAATTATCATAGTTTTTGACAGTACATTTTAATAACTGTTGTCATTTCTCTCCTCTCATTTCTCTTCCTTTTCAGAAATTTCTGGTTATTTTAGTAAGTCAGTGTTTTCACATGAACTTTAGAATCATCTTGTTATATTCTCCAAAAAAGGCCCAGTGGTATTTTCACTGAGAATGCATTCCAGTTTCTGACTAATTCATGGTGCATGACATATTTGCAATGTCCTCTTAAAATTAGCTCAAGTAATATAGTACTGTAGAAATAATACATACTGATATTTGCAATTCTGACATGGAACTTTCATTTCTCCTTCCCTAATTCTTTCCATAGAGGCAACTGCTGTTAATAATTAGGTTTGTATCCATGTCTCTAAATAAGTTTTTAGTCACACATTCATTAAAACATTTTTTTTTCTTTTTTGGGCCACACCCGGCAATGCTCAGGGGTTACTCCTGGCTCTGCACTCAGGAATCACTCCTGGCGGTGCTCAGGGGGACCATATGGGATGCCGGGATTGAACCCAGGCCGGCACAGGCCGGCCGCATGCAAGGCAAACGCCCTACCCGCTGGGCTATCGCTCCGGCCCCCTCATTAAAACATTTTAACATGCATGTTGTGTTACATAGTTTCATATAATATGGTATTACAACGTTGTCCCTAACCCACTTCTCCCATCACTTATATACTGTGAATAGATCAGTCAGATGCATGTCAGTATTGTTAAACAAATGCTTTTTTAAATTTATTTATTTTATTTCTTTATCTGCTCTCTGCCTCTGTGCATTCTCCCTTGAGCACATTACTCTCTCTTTCCCTCCTCTGTCCCCTAAAACCTCCTTAATAAAATCTGTTTTACTTCACTGCTCGTCAACTCCTGAAAATTCTTTTTCTGCGAGAAAGACAAGAACCCTGAGGAAACCCTGGGTAAGGCCTAGGACTAACTTTCCTTCCCAGCAAAGAGCAATGCCTCACTCCAACCTGAGTCCATGGCTCCTTGAGAGGTCTTGGTTGGTGGGGATCAACTCCCGTGCCTAGAGATCAAGCAGACATCAGGTGTGGCTTGACGGCCACCTTGTGGGGCTGGTGGGGATCAGGCCCATGCTGTACAGGGGCTCATCGCAGATTTTATCAGTCCATAGCCTGACCAGCGGGTCCTGGGCAGCAAAAGTGGCTGCTGAGAAAGTGACCATCTCTCTCCCCTTCCCGCCTCACATAAGCCACCCATGGGGTCCACCTACATCATTTTGGAGACCATGACATTACATTGCAGTGAAGAGTTCCCTCAGAAGGAGACAATCTGTGAAAAATCTGCTAAGAAGCCTAACCTGTCCTTGTGAAGTCACTGACGCATGTACTTCCCATTCAAGCCACAAAACTGATCACTGAACTTGCAGTCTGCCTGAAGCTGAGGTGCCATGTCTAGGTAAGTACTCTTACTTCATACACAAGATGTGTTTCTCGCCTGAGATGCACACATTCTTTCCTGCTTAGAAAGCCTCTTTACAGGGGGTCTAAATTAGGCAGTCTTTTCCATCTTCTAGAGCGTGCTACTATAATATGCATTGTGTAAGTCACTCATTATTTTGGGCATGGGCACACCTGGCAATGCTCTGTACTTAGGGATTACTCCTGGTGGGGTTCAGTTTACCATATTGGGTGCTGGGGTTTGAGCCAGGGTCAGAGGATGCAAGACAAGCACCGTACCCATTATACTGTGTAGCCCATTGTTTGAGGCTCTTTGTATTCCTGAAGCAACCAGATGCCATTGGGCTACACTGGCATGTGATAAGGTCAAACGGAAATGTTACTGGCGCCCGCTCGAGCAAATCGATGAATAACGGAATATCAAGTGGTCAAGTGATTAAGTGTATATAGTGTATGTAGGTGTGGTATTATGCAGAATAACCATTACTTTCTGCCCCTCGAGGTGTTGCAGGTGTGGCTGCAGTTCCTGACTGTGTCGACAGCGGCAGACAGGAGACAGGCTTGTCTATACACAGGGCTCTGCTCCATGGGCTCTTGTTGGTTGATGGTCTGACATAGAAAAAGACTGGGCCCCCTGGGATGAACCCAGAGCCATGGCAGAGCCTGGAAAGCTACCTGTGGTGTATTCGATATGCCAAAAACAGTAACAATAATGGACTTCATTCCCAATGATGGAGATGTTACTGGTGTCTGCTTGAGCAAATCAATGATCAACAGGAAGACAAGTCATACAAGACAAGTGATTTATATTATTTTGTTTTAGGCCACCCCAGAAGTGCTCATTACTCAGGGTCACTTCTGGTGGTGCTTGGGTACCCAGTACTAGGGATTGAATCCCTGGGTCTGTGGTTTGCAAAGCATGCTCTTCAGTCAATGGAGTTCTCTCTTTTCCTTGACTATATCCTTTTAAAGGTCTCATAGTGACTCACTCATGGTGACAGTACAAGAATATCATAATTATTTTACCTATCTCCTTTAATGAATATTTGTGTATGTACAACTCTGCTCACTTCAGCATTATTTAAAATATTCAAGATATGGAAACTGATTCCCAAAAACAGGTGAGTGGAGGGGATAGAGAAATGTATAGCAGTTATGCACTTGCCTTCTACACAGATGACCAGGGTTCATTATCTGGTACCCCATATTGTCCCCCAAGTTTTGCCAGGAGGGATCCCTGACTTTGGAAGCAGGAATAGACCCCAAAACAAAAACCCAAACGACAGGTTAGCAGGTTAAGAAAGCTGTGTTATATACACACAATGGTATGAGAAACAGTGTCTTGCAGTTTGCTGCAATTTGATGGAATTGAGTAAATGAAGCTTAATGAAGTGAGTCAGAAAGACAGGTGCCAGATGATCTCACACATATGTGGAGTATAAAGAAATAAAGCAAAGGAATAGACAATGTCCAATTCAAACAATTGACCTGAGATACGGTCAACAGAATCATGACCTGAGGATGTTAGTGGGAAAAGAGACTTTGGATAATGGTAGAGGGATCCAGATACTGCTGGTGGACATGGTGTAGCAATATTGTGAGTCTAAAGTAATAGCATTGGTACTACTGTAGTAAACATGTCAGAAAAGTGAAGTTTTCACAGACAAAAAGACCATGATTTTTATCTGATGGATACTCAAGGGGATGTCCAATATCCTCTTGATGAACATTTATAGCACTTTCAGGATCAATTTAAAATACAAAGAATAGCTTTGACGTTTTATTTATACCACTCTGCAGATATTTCAACCATGTTAATTTCTAGAAATAGGACTGCTGGTCAAAGTTCAGATGCCCTTACAAGGAAAAAGTATGATGACATTGAAATGGCCCCTCTGTGAGAGGAATAGTTGTCTGAGAACGTGCCTTTTCTAAGGCTGCCCTCTCTCAAACCCAGGAGGTGACACCACCAGTACTATGGAATTCAGCGCTCCTCGGGGACTCACTTCCCCCTTTCAAATGCAGCAGGTCCAGATGCCTGATGTAGTGAATGTGATTAACAAGGTCTGGTGCATCGTCTTGATCCTACCAAAGGAGCTTCTACACAGAGCAGGGAACCCAGGAGAGTATCTTAGAAATATGTCATGGTGGAGAGAGGTGCTCCTTATCAGTCTATTGATCTGTAACTTGAGATATAGTTTCCCACAACAAGGGAAAATTATTTATAATTTCTAGCAGTGGGAGATGAAACGCAGCATTTGCTTATGAGCTCAGGGGCATTGAAAAAAAATGGTCTTTGGTCTTCTAAAATCATAGAAGAGGAAGATGCGCAGAGATGGCACACATTTGAGTTTCCTACAAAGGTTCTAGGATTGTTACCTGATCTTGTTAATTTGATACAAGCAAAAAGCCAAGTTGAGGTATTAAGACTATGCATCTGGAAGTCAATAAGTTTTCCCTTTGATGCAATCAGCAAGAAACAAAAAGGAAAAGAAAGATTTAAACAAAACATTTTATTTTGTTTTGTGACCACTCCTGGTGGCTTCCAGGGCTCACTCCTAGTTCTGCACTCAGGGATCACTCCTGAGTGCTCAGGGGACCATATGGCATGCCAGGGATTGAACGCAGGTCAGTCATGTGCAAGGCAAGTGCCCTACCTGCTGTCCTATATTTCCAGTCCCAAACAAACCATTTATTGCCTTTCTGTCAACCTTAGGGACATCTGGACTAACTCTTTAAGAATATCACAAGACTCTATAGCCCCCAACAAAGCTGCTTTCCTTAATTTAGGAGATATAAAAGGCAAGGTCTTGAGTGCAGCTTAGAGTTGTTGGCTACTGACCCGCAAGTGGTATGATAATAGTATCCCCAATCACTGTCACTATTACCTTAGAGAGGTGGTCTTGGGTGGGGTCATGAAGGTCAAGATCATACTTAGTGATCTCTTAAATGAATGGTTCTGAACCCTGGCCACAATTGGAATAGCAACAGTATCAAACTACCTAGAGAGATTAATAAAATTGGTTTGATGTATAGAATTAGGGCAATAACAACTTGACCAGCGTCTTTCAGGTGCTGGAGTCATAATTCAGCTGTGACACTGACCAAGGTTCCATACCTGGCATCCTAAGTGGTCCCCAGAGCACCGCCAGAGTAATTCCTGAGTGCAGAGCCAGGAGAACCCCTGAGCATCTCAGAGCGTGACCCAAAAAGCCAAAACAAAACAAAACAAAAGAAAAGGAATAGAAAATCTTCCAGTAACTCTGACTTGAAATCAGGGTTAAAGGCAATTGACTTTGTTCCATTATCCTCTTACAGGGAAGTTCATTTAGTCCCAGAATAGAATAATGTTACTTGAGCCTGCAGTGGTATATACAGATAGTTGAGTTTCACAAATATTCTTTCAGTAGTCTTTTTTTTCTTCCCCCTCCCCTCTTTCAGTAGTCTTAAGAAGAGGGACGCATAGGCAGAGAAAAAGAAACAAGCTAACAAAGAGGTTTGTGGGGAAGTTTATTGACTCAGTGATTACAAGATGGTGTTTGTTTGTTTATTCAAATCCTTTGCTTTGCTTATTTTAAAATCAGGTTGTTCATTTTATTGAATTTATTAATACTCATAGTTTAGCTGTAAGTTTTTCTCACACATACACATTTTCAGTTCAAGAATATTTCTTATTTTTCTATTTTGATGAGAGTTTTGATTATAAATTGATATTGCATTTTGTCAAGTGTAAGTTTTAAAGGGTGTTAGATATTTATTTTTTGTTACTCGAGCAAATCGATGAATAACGGGATTCAAGTGATCAAGTGATAGATATTTATAGATAAAATATTGGCAATAGATCATGAGCATGAAGATTACAGCTTTATGCGCAGGAAAATTCACTAAATCATGCTGCTTGATTCGAATTGCTGCATTTTAAATGACGTTCTGCACCTGTGTTCTTATGGATGCTACTCTTTACCCTCCCTCCATTCCTCCCTTCCTGCCTTCCTGCCTTCCTGCCTTCCTTCCTTCCTTCCTTCCTTCCTTCCTTCCTTCCTTCCTTCCTTCCTTCCTTCCTTCCTTCCTTCCTGCCTGCCTGCCTGCCTGCCTGCCTGCCTTCCTTCCTTCCTTCCTTCCTTCCTTCCTTCCTTCCTTCCTTCCTTCCTTCCTTCCTTCCTTCCTTCCTTCCTTCCTTCCTTCCTTCCTTCCTTCCTTCCTTCCTTCCTTCCTTCCTCACAAGCTTATACTTTACTTCTGATCCATTCCCTGATCCTAATTTTCTCTCTCGCACTCTTTTTAATTGAAGTATGTTGAAATATACAGTTACAAAGTTTTTCATGATTAAATTTCAGTCATATAATGTTCCAACACACATCCTTTCATCAGTGCACATTTCCCACTACCAATATTCCCAGTTTACCCGATAGTCCCCACAACCTAACTCTTTGGTAGACACTTTTCTTCTCTCCCTCTTTCTCTCTTATTTTTCTTTTTAGGCTCTGTGGTTTGTAATATTGTTACTTAAAGGGTATCATGCATGTCACGTTAACCCTAATTTTCTTGTGACATCTGTCTGATTGATTGTTAAGATAATACCAGCTTCATAATGAATTGGGAAGTGTTTCTGTGTTGCAGGACTCCTAAGGGCCGCTGCATCTGCTCTGGATTGCCTCCCACAAATCACTCCGTAGATAAGGGGGTAGTTTAAATGTGGCAGTTTATCCGACCATGTATGCTGTACTAGCTGGTATAAATATTCTCCCATGCTATCACAATCATCGTGGGACTAGCTAGATCTTACCAGCATATTAGCCTGGCCACGTAGGACACCTAAGTAATTAGACCAGAGAGAAATGCTGTTTGCTTCCAAGCAAACAAGCATGGCTCCCTGATATACTCAAAGGCAACTAAAATATAAAACTACAATGAAGTAGAGGAGACTTGTGAAGGCTTGGAGAAATATTTAACTGGCATTGGTGTTGGTCTTTGGTACAGTAACATGCCATCTCAGAAACCCCCTTCTCTACATTACAAAGGAATTCCCGGCTCAAAACATTAGCACAGTAAAGGCCCTAGGTGAGATGCAGGGAGGGATTACCTAAGGGCATTGCACCCTCCCGGCTTTCCATAACAATGGGAGGAAGGTCTGAGTTACAGGGATATAAACTAGCCGGTTCCCGCTCTCCCTGTCTTCTTCCTTGTGGGATCTTGCCTTGTGAGCGTTTATTCCCCTTGGAAGCTTTTACACGTGGTGGTCACCATCTTGGCCTACACGTGGCTGGGGTTCTAGCCTGGAATCCTAAGCATCGGGTTTTTCCTTTTGCTGATTTGTATGCCTAAACCTGTGATAAGTAAAGCCTTTTAAAACTGCATCGGATTCCTAAGTGTTCATCCATTCCTCGCTGGCTTCGGAGGTAGAAGGTAACTTCGCTTCCCGGCACTGTCGGGGACCCCGCGCGCCCAGACATATCTGCATCCCACATTTCTGAAGGATATACTGAATGGGCCATTGCTTCCTTAAATATTAATTAGACAAAATTTCCAGGTGAACGTTCATAATTATTTTTTAAAGTATTTTATTATACCACCATGAGATATATAATTACAAAGATATACAATTACAAAGTTCATATTTGGGTTTTGGTCATACAGTGCTCCAGCACCCATCCCTCCACCAGTGCCCATCTCCCACCACCAAAATCCCCGGTTCCCTTCCTCCTGCCCCAGCCCGCCTCCATGGCAGGTTCTTTATATCTTCCTCTTTCTCTCTTTCTCTTTTCCTTCCCTTCCAGACTCATAATTGTATTTTCTCTTTTTAAAAAAAATTTTTATTATACCACCGTGAGACATACAATTACAAAGGTGTTCATAATTGGTTCTTGTTAGTACAGTATACCAGCACCCATCCCTCTACCAGTGCCCCATTTCCACCACCAATGTACCCCACCCCCTCCCGCCCACCCCCAGGCTGCCTCAATAGCAGGTACCCCAGTATCCTCTCTTTCTCTCTCTGTCTCTCTCTCTGTCTCTGCATCTTGCTCCCTCTTCTTTTACACATTGTGGCTAGCCCTGCAGATATTTAGAGTTTATCACTTAAGTCTCTTTGTGTATATTCAATGATGAGTTTTAATATGCCATTACCATTTCACACATTTAGTAAAACACTGGTATCTATTTCTATCCTATTAATGAATGCAGTCATTCTATATCTGTCCTTTTCCTTCTGACTAACTTCACTCAGCATGATAGTCTCCATGTCCATCCATTTGCAGGTAAATTTCATAATTTCATATTTTCTGACAGCTGCATAGTATTCCATAGTGTAGATGAACCACAGTTTCTTTAGCCAGTCCTCTGTTCTCAGGCATTTAGGTGTTTCCAGATTCTAGCTATTGTGAATAGCGCAGAGATGAATAAAGAAGTACAGATAGTGTTTCTGCTATGTGTTTTTCGGTCTCGGGGTATATTCCCAGGAGTGCTATTGCTGGATCAAATGGGAGCTGAATATCTAGCTTTCGGAGGAATGCCCATATTTTTTTCCAAAAGGGCTGGACCAGTTGGCACTTCCACCAACAGTGGATGAGAGTCCCTTTTTTCCCCCACATCCACACCAGCACCAGTTGTTCTTACTGTTTTGGATGTGTGCCAGTCTCTGTGGGGTGAGATGGTACCTCATTGTTGTTTTGATTTGCATCTCCCTGATGATTAAAGATGAAGAGCACTTTTCATATGCCTTTTGGCCATTCGAATTTCTTCTTTTTGGAAGCTTCTGTTCATTTCTTCTCCCCATTTTTTGATGGGGTTGTTTTTTTTTCTTGTGAAGGGCTACCAGTGCCTGATATATCTTGGATATTAACCCCTTGTCAGATGGGTATTGGGTGAATATCCTTTCCCACTCTATGGAATGTCTTTGTATCTTGGTCACCGTTTCTTTTGAGGTGCAGAAGCTTTTCAATTTTATATAATCCCATTTGTTTATCTTTGCTTCCATTTTCTTGGTCTGTGGTGTGTCGTCTTTAAAGATACTTTTAGTTTCGATGTCGTAGAGCGTTTCTCCTATGTTTTCTTCGATGTACCTTATAGATTCATGTCTGATGTTGAGATCTAGAATCCATTTTGATCTGACTTTTGTGCATGGCGTTAGAAGGAGGTCTAAGTTCATTTTTTTACATGTAGCTGCCCAGTTTTCCCAGCACCATTTGTTGAAGAGGCTTTTTTTTTTTTTTTGCTTTTTTTGGGTCACACCCGGCAATGCTCAGGGGTTTCTCCTGGCTCTGCACTCAGGAATTACTCCTGGCGGTGCTCGGGGGACCATATGGGATGCCGGGGATCGAACCCTGGCTGGCATGGGCCGGCCGTGTGCAAGGCAAACGCCCTACCCACTGGGCTATCGCTCCGGCCCCTGAAGAGGCTTTCTTTGCTCCACTTAATATTTTTTGCTCCTTCATCGAAGTTGCTTTCTATCCCATTGAGATTACTATCTAATCACTTGGCCCTGGTCTACAAAACCCAAGATGGCGTCTTCGTCTGCTGTTGCAAACTCATCTTTCCCTCGTCCACCACCCTCTGTCATCAGGCTCCAGCCTCCTTTGCCGCACGTGGCCCCTCAAACATGTTTCTCTGGATCTTACCCGGTTCCTCGTTTCTACCCCTGGGCCTTTGCTCCAGCTGCTTCCTTTTTTTTTGAAATGTGTTTCCCCATTGGTGCCACCCTCATTTTCTCAGGCTGAACCTCACCTTCTTCACAGAGGCCTTTCTAAAGAAGAGGCCCTAAAGAGTCTCTCAGTCATGTTGCTGTCAATGTGGAAAACTATTGTGAAAACAATTAAGACAGTATCATGTGTTCAAAAGAAAAACCAAGGGTCCTGAGGCTCCAACCACAGACAGCCTTGTGGTTTGCAACTTCCTGGTTAAGAAAGCTTTGGAAAACCAGGTTCAGCCTTTTTACTGGAGCATGCTCAGAGAATACAACCCCATAAAACCTCTCACTTTTCTCCTCATAAGTCCCCATTCATATTAACTTGCATGCTCATTGGCTGCATAATTCGATGCTACTGATAGATGCAACGTATGAGCAGGCATGAAGTTCTTACAGGTATGTGCACCTCAGCACCATCCCAACCATGCAACTCAGATGTACACTCCTCCCCTCAGTTTAAAACCCTTACCCTTAGGGGCTAGAGAAATAGGGCTACCACACATAGCAGATATCCAGAGACCGGGGTACACTGCATGGTCCTCAAACACCAGTCAGAAAGATCCAAAATATGAAGCTGGGAGTAGTCTCTGAGCACTGATATGTGACAACTCCCCAAAAGAAAACACCCCCCCAAAAATGTCTTGTCCCTGAAACACAGAGCATGACTCTACCGAGAGAAAGTCCACCTTCACGTCTCAAACATGTGTTATCACTTTCTTAAACCACTCTGACTTTATCTTCACTCTTTTGTCCTTGATTTTTTCTCTGATAAGTCAAAGAGCCAAGATCCAGAAGGGCCCCGCCTCTCTTTTAGTCTTTAGCTGGCAAAGGTGGCATGTCTCCTATGGTAACTCAGTCTCCTAATTTCTTTACTTACGCAAGATAAAGAACCTGGTTTTCTCTGTGGAAGCTACTTTCACATAAATTTATTTTTTACCAGAAAGAGCCAAATGTTGCCCCAGCCCAAGTTCCATGACTGCACCCCACTGAGGCTGGACAGGGGTTAATTCCCAGACAGACTCCTGGACTTAGGAGTGTCCTGAGAGGCAGCTGTGTAACTGGTAAGATGATTGCCCAGAGCCCACCACGAACTTATCTGTGGTCTTGCTTTCTTTGGGGTTCAGGAGTGAGCAAGCCCTTACCTGGGTCCCCCATCTCTGTGACCTCACCAGTGGATTCTCTGGGAACAGTATAACTCTGTTCCACCGCCTGCACCAGCCTTAATCATTCCTTGGAGATTTTAACAATATTTTGTCTTAACCATCTCTTCTTACTTGACTAAGCTTTTAAGAGCATAAATCTTGTGTTTCCTCTGGCCAGTGTCTAGCAACAGTGCTTACCCATAGGTGATCCGGAAACAATAGTTGAACAAATAGACTTTAACACAATGACTGTACTTCGGGAGCAGGCAACTCATTGCAAGGCATTGATGAAAAAACCAAGCTTTAATGTCTATAAATAAATTTAGGTTTCCTTCTTTATAGTAACCTTTAGTGCAGACATGATTTTCCCCTCTTCACTGAGCAGGAAATGAAACTTAGATGAAACCTCACATGCACGGCCTCACAACTGTGAGAGTGCAGAGCCAGAGCATACCTGAGGTTGGCTGACTTCCAGTTACACTGGGCCTGACATTCTCCCCATTGGGTGTTAGTAGAAAATGTTGTTTTACCAAATTAAAGGAAGTAACCTCAGGCTGCCACATTTTTGTGAAGGAGCAAGTGAGAACTCTTTTGAACAATGTAGAGATTTGTTGAACCACTTAGGCACTCCAGCTCCATACTTGCAATCTGTCTTAAAGAGTAACAACAACTGTTCTGAGACTGGGTATATGCTAAGCTTTCATATCCTCTTTTTGAAATTATATTTGCTCCCTTAAACACTGTTCTCATCACTTACCACAATGCAAATTTTTATTTCTTGCTTGTGAAACCTGTAAGTGTTGTCACAACATTCAAACGTCAATTGACCAATGGGTTGGATTGTCTGTTCTAGACAGTCTGGTCTCAGGAGTCAATATTTCCTAAGACTCACTTGAGAGAGAGCTCAATGGGCCGGGTGGCATGTTTTGCATGTGAGATGTCCAGCTTAGATATCTATAACCACCTAGTTGCTGAGCCTTTCTGACCATAGTGCCTATACACAGAGCTGGACCTGAGTATCACTAGGTGTGGCCCTCCAAAACATGAACCATCTAAAATCATGTGAGAGCTCTTTTTATCCCAAATGTCACACCAAAATCATCTCAGGGATAATCTCATGCCAATCTTGGAACAGCTCCTGGACATCCTGTTCTTTTTCTCCCAATATTGCAGGTTCTTTTTGCTTTTTAATCTGGCAGCCTGCCCCTCAAGGTGTTGCAGGTGTGACTTCGGTGCCCGGCTGTGTCGGCAGGTGGCAGACAGAAGATAGGCTTGTCTACACCCAGGGCTCTGCCCCGTGAGTCCTGGATGGTTGATGGTCTGAAATGGAAAAAGACTGGGGCCCCCCCTGGGATGAACACAGAGCCACGGCAGAGCTTGGCAAGCTACTCATAATGTATTCGATATGCCAAAAACAGTCACAATAATGGACCTCATTCCCAATGAATGGAGCAAATCGATGAACAACGGGAAGACAAGTGATACAAGTGAATCTGGCAGACTATCACGTGGTCTTGCACTTGGGATGGTGAATGACCCGGATGTGGATCAGCTGAAAGGCATTTTAATACAGAAGAACCCAATCTGGGGGGTAAATGCTTAGTCAGAGCTGCCTCAGGGACCTCTTCATTAGGGAAAGAGTTAGAGCTAAAGTCTAGAAAGGGAACTTATAAAAGGCAGTTCCTGAGGATAACTTTGGCTTTTGCCTGTCCCATCAAAGCAGAGTCTCTTTGGGGCTGGAGCGATAGTACAGCAGGTAGGGCATTTGCCTTGCATGCAGCCAACCTGAGTTTGATCCTCAGCATCCCATATGGTTTCCCGAGCACCACCGGGAGTAATTCCTGAGCAAAGAGCCAGGAGTAACCCCTGAGCATTGCCAGGTGTGACCCAAAAAAGAAAAAATAAAAGCAGAATCTCTTTGAGGGCTTCCTATTTTCTTGTGGTTTTTCTCTACTATTTTATTCTTCCAGAGAAGATGTATGAATCTATTCCAGTGAAGCTGGGAGTTCCTATCAAAGTACTTGCCTCCCTGGGAGGCAACTGCAGTTTTGCCTTGGGGTGAGGAGAAGTGAGGCCAGTTTTCTACTTTATGCTGCTGAGACTCACAAGTCACATGGCAGTAGGTTATTTTATTTTTATTTTTTTGGCTGGGTGCTACTCTCAGCTCTAGTCTCGATGTGCTCCAGCAGTATTTAGATAGGCCCAGAGCTTCCTGTATGCAAAGTCTGTGGTCTGTCCTCTGCGACTCTTTTGGGGGCCCATGGTCTGCTTATGTGCCCCAATACCCCCATGCTGAATTATGATCTCTTCTTAGAATCAGCTATCAGTCAACTATTATTTCAGATAAACAGGACATTTTTCATGCCTATCTCCAGGGGAATATAGAAACTGTGTTAGTGTATGTGTGTAAGTAAACAAATAAACAGATATTTATATGTAAGGATATCCCAGGAAAAGGGTGTTTTTAAATTTTTGTTTCCTTCCTGGAAGTACAAGATCAAACATGTCCTGGGAGTGTACCCTTACTGATGTTGCCAGCTTGAGGGTACTAATTGGACGGAGTTGCCCCAGATGTAGCCCCCTAAGATAAAGACTTTAGGGGAAGTATCACTGTATCACTGTCTTCCCGTTCATCATCGATTTGCTCGAGTGGGCCCCAGTAACATCTCCATATGTCCTGTCTCATGCTAGTAGAGCCCAAGGCATCTGCTTGCTCCAGGAACATAAAGAGCCTCAATCCATTCCGAATGAGGTCTATAATTGTTACTGGTATTTGGCATATCAAATAAAACATGGGTAGCTTGCCAGGCTCTGCCGTGCAGGTAGCATATTCTCACCAAGGACTCATTGGTGTGCAGGGGAAATAACCTTGACGAGCTATGATGTTGGAGGTTGCCTAATCTTGCAGATTGCATGAAAATTTCTCACAGAACCTTAGATGTTGTATTCAGTTTTACTTACTCTTGAATGGTAGAGGGACTTCAGCTGATATCCACATGGTAGATAATTGGAGCCCCTGACCACCTAGTCCTAGGTCTGGGTTCCTTCTCAGGTTGTCATCAAAGACATCCATATCCCGATCTCCGGAATTTGTTGATATTACTTCATATGACAATAGAGACAATTCCTGCTGACATGAATAAGAATCTTGAGTTGAGGTGAGGTGGGCAGAGCAATAGTACAGAGGGTAGGGTGCTTGTCTCACATGCAGCTGAACCGGGTTCAATCCCTAGCACCACATACTGCCCCCAAGTCTGTCAGAGTGATCCCTAAGTGCAGAGCCAGTAGTAATACCTGAGCTCTGCTAAGAATGGCCCCACAAAACAAATCAAAACAAAAAGAATCTTGAACTAGGGAAATTCTAGCATATTCTGGTGGGCTTGAAGCAATCACAAAGATGCTAAATGGAAGGAAGGAGGATCTTCATAAGAGAAGAGGAGAGGGAGAGGGAGGAGGAGAGGAGAGAAGGACCTGTGACTAAGGCTCATTGTGCCTTAGTGTCTCATCTGTTACATAGACCCTCAAACTTAGGTGACTTCAGGTCCATCTAACTCAGAGTTTCAGTCTGCAATTATTCCTTTCTTCCTTTTGAGTTAGAACAAGTTCTATTCAAATTGGCCTTTTCAGACATTAAGGAATTAATGTTGTATGACATTTAATATGGATAGAGGTGAAAGATTAGTATCCAGCCACATGTTTGACTAGAGATAGACTAGCATTCATCACCATTGCATTTATTTTGTTTCCATTCCTGCCACACCCAGCAGTACTCAGGGCTTACAGTACTTGGCCCTGTGTTCAGGAATCACTCCTGATGTGGCATGGGGAAATACGTGGTTCCCAGGATCAAATCTGGATTAACTACATGCCAGGCAGTCACCTAACCTAGTGTACTATCTCTTTGGCCCTTCCACTGCATTTAAAAGTCATATAACAAAATTCAGCAGTTGCAGCTTAGATCTCATGTTTTCAGTGTTGTTGAGTCTGTGTTTTGGATCTACCATATATCACATTTCCACGTTGCCACTATAACCAAAGTCCCGGTTCCTGTTAGTCCATTATTTGCCTTTCTCTTTTCTTCTTCCTTTTTTCATTTATTTTGTTCCTTTTCTGTCCTTCTCTCAAAACTCTGAGGTCACGGTGGTGGAATTAGTGTTGAATATTATATGCCTTAAAGTCAACTATCAGCACACTTGTTAATCGTGGTTCTTTAATTAAATACAACTTTAATTAAAAATAAAAGTTATAAAGAAAAAAGATGTATTATTTGCATGTTGAATAATCTGAGCTAATTTCAATGGCACATTGTGAAAGGAGAGCTCAAGATTGGACTCAGACGACTTGAAAGTCATAGTCAAGGTGTGAGCAACGACTCGTGGTGACAAAGAGGGACCAATTTTCAAGTTTATAAACAGCTGCAGAGCCTCCCAGCCTCCTGAGACTGTGCTACCCAGAAACGCTATTTTGGAATTCAAGACACATCAGTACTTTCTACTCTCTATCCACAATGATTAAGGGAATTCTCATCAAAAGATTTTCATGTAATTAGAGCCAGACCTCGACTCACACCATTCACAAAGGTAGAGGAACAAATTCTCTTGGCTTGAGCCTTGAGCAGCCATTCTTCTTACTAGTCATCATCTTACAATGGCTACACACATGGCCCGAGAGAGAGAGGCTGAGACTATGGTTCTAGCCATGGTTTTGCTATGTGCATATTTTTTTGGATAGACATCCATATTGCTTGCCACAGAGGCTAAACCAGACAACATTCCCGCCAACACTGGATGAAGTTTTGTTTCTCACCACAACCCCACCAACAGTGGCTGTTTCCATGCTTTTCGTATGTAACATTCTTACTCGCATGAGATGACATCTCATTGTTTTGATTTATACTTTCCTAGTCATAAGTGATGATGAAAACTTTGACATATGCCTGTTTGCCATGACACCAGAACTTTTCTTAAAGAAAATGTTATTTACCACTGTGAGATATACAGTTACAAAAGTGTTCATATTTGGGTTTCAGTCATATAGTGTTCCAGCACCCATGCCTCCACCAGTGCCCATTTCCCTCCACCAATGTCCTATGATTTCTCCCCTCCCCCAGCCTGCATCTATGGCAGGTAATTTTTACTTCTCTCTCTCTCTTTCTCTCTCTCTCTCTCTCTCTCTCTCTCTCTCTCCTCCCTCCCTTCTTTATACACTGTGGCTTTCCATACATACAGTCAGAGGTTATGTATATCCTTTTGCCTACTTTCAATGCTCAGTTCTATGCTGGTATTATCATTTACAATAATTATTAGTTCACTGTTCCTTTCTTTGTATTGCCTAACCTCTGACTCCCACACATTTGCTGTAGGTTCTACCCACTGACAAGATCTCCTGATCCATGTTTTGTCTGGCCTTGGATATTGGTATCATGCTATTTTTTTATATCCTGCAAATAAATGCAGTCATTCTATATCTGTCCTTTTCCCTCTGGCTAATTTCACTCAGCATGGTCCTCTCCATGTTCATCCAT
Organism: Cryptotis parvus; assembly: GCA_021461705.1. NCBI lineage: Eukaryota > Metazoa > Chordata > Mammalia > Eulipotyphla > Soricidae > Cryptotis > Cryptotis parvus. The sequence continues at coordinate 27,722 of JAJIBD010006748.1, read as the reverse complement.
TTATAGGAAAATTTCATAACTTTGTATTTCCTAACAGTTGCATAGCATTCCATTGTGTAGATGTACCACAGTTTCTTTATCCAGTCATCAGTTCTTGGGCACTCTGGTTGTTTCCAGATTCTGGCTATTGTGAATAGTGCTGCTATGAACATAAAAGTATAGATGGTGGGGCCGGAGCGATAGCCCAGTGGGTAGGGCGTTTGCCTTGCACACGGCCGGCCTGTGCCGGCCCGGGTTCGATCCCTGGCTTCCCATATGGTCCCCCGAGCACCGCCAGGAGTAGTTCCTGAGTGCAGAGCCAGGCGAAACCCCTGAGCATTGCCGGGTGTGACCCAAAAGAAAAAAAAAAAAAAAAAGTATAGATGGTGTTTCTGCTGTGGACACCAGAACTTTTGAAGGTGTGGAAGGTACTGGGAGCCTGCCTTTGACCAGAATAAAGGAGATCTCAGAGAATTCTTCCAGGAGGAGAGGCCATGGTCAAGCGCCCAGAGATGGGAATGGATTATCCAGGGACATTCAGAGAATAAAGGAAATCACACCCATTTGGGTGAGAGAGGAGTGGAGGGCTATGGAGGTAAAAGACAGAGAGTAAAGATATAAGGAAAGGGCTGGAGAGGAGGTAAAAATAGGAGGTAAAAATATTTGCCTTGCAAACAATTCTAATATCCAGCACCATGTATGGTCTCCCCAATACTACCTGGGTTCTCTTGACCAGAGCTAGGCATAGCCCCTGAGCATTGTTGGTATGGTGTCAAGAAAGAGAGAGAGAGAACAGAGACAGAGACACAGAGACAGAGACACAGAGAGAGAGAGAGAGAAGAGAGAGAGAGAGAGAGAGAGAGAGAGAGAAGAGAATGGGGGAAAGCAGATAACTTCTGCTCTGGACACACTGAATTTGGGAAAATTACTCAGTTGAAGATGATCAGGGACAGTTGGATTCAGGGAAGTGAGCTAGAGGGGACTCAGAGGAGAATCAGGGAAAAATAGATGCCAGAAACTTTTTCCCCCTATATCATGAATGGAAAAAAAATGAACTTACATAATCCATCATATCAGATTTAGCAAACTTGGCACTTACTGTTAATGACCCTCTGTTCCAGATCTTTGGCATTTCATTGAGTCTCTTATTGGTCTTGTACAGGCTGTATCCCTCAGCAAATTCCACCTGTGATCGGTACAAAATGCTTGCCAAGGAATATGTAGCCCTCATGTTATATATGTGACTAGTGGCACACTTTTGCCCCCTGGGGTCACCAGTCACTAGAAGCAAACCATCCCAGTCCTGACAGTGGTCTCCATGTTAGTGCTAGACCCGGATTCTACCACCACAGCACTGGGAAAAGCAATAAAAAGCTTTGCATGCCCTGTTTCTCCCGGTCCCCAGCAGGGTGGGAAACTAAACAACTATTAAGCTTCGCTCTTTCCTTCCAGTTCATCTTATACAGAAAATGAGGCCATCTGCAAACCATGCCTCAGCCTAGGCCTTCCCTGGAACTAGGAAGCTACAAAAACTCATCACACGATTTTATAGTACAAGTAAGAGCTTGTTCTGCAGAACCAAAGAGATAGCTAAATGGGCTTTGCGTATTTTGCATGTGGAAGAATGGGATTTGATTTCCAATACCACATGGTACCATGAACACTGCCAGGAATGAGCCCTGAGGACAGAGTCAGGAATAGCCCCTGAGCACTGCTCTGGGTGGGGCCAGAAGGTCAAAACCAAAACCAAAGTCAACCAAAAATCACAAATGTGGCAGTAGCAATGGCAGAGCCCTCAAGCACTTGCCTTACGCTTCTCCGTGGCTGCCAGGACCGTTGCTGTTATGAAGAGCTCTTCTTAGGAACCTGCTCTCCAGATGGGGGACCTTGAGGAGAGCCATTCTGAGAACCTAGGGGTGATTGGTTTAAGCACCTTAACCTATGCTGCTTGGATGTGGTCTGAGCGCTGGTTTAGGCATCAGGTTTTCAAAATCTTCTGGTAGGGTGAGTGACTCTCCCTATTTCCCAGGACAGAGGGAGTTTCCCAGCACTTGAAAAAATTGTTTTTCACTTTTTGGGTCACACCCAGCAATGCTCAGGGGCTTCTCCTGGCTCTGCACTCAGGAATCACTCCTGGGGACCGTATGGGATGCCAGGGATCGAACCCGGGCTGGCATAGGCCGGCTGCGTGCAAGGCAAATGCCCTACCCACTGGGCTATCACTCCGGCCCCTCACTTGAAATTTTCAATGCTAAAACCAGGAATGTCCTTGGTGAACCAGTTGGTCTCCCAAGCTCTGGTGACTGCCTTGTGCAGACCAGAGTAAACTGCTCAAGAAACACATGGTGAAGGCGGGTAAGACAGAGCTATGAATGCTCCCTTGGAGACAGAGATGGCATTTAACGAGTCATTCATATGTCTCAGCATTTTGCACACAAAGCCTCATAGTAATTGTTGTTAATATGGTGGGTTTTTTTGTTGTTGCTTTTTTGGGTCACACCTGGCAATGCTCTGCACTCAGGAATTACTCCTGGCGGTGCTCGGGGACCATATGGGATGCCAGGGATCGAACCCAGGCTGGCATGGGCCGGCCACGTGCAAGGCAAACACCCTATCCACTGGACTATTGCTCTGACCCCTAATATGGTGTTAATATGGTTAATATGTCATAAGGACATATGTCCCTAAATGTTCCATAGTTATGTCTTAATTTATAAAATTTTAAATGGAAAACTAGCATATAATTTAATACATTCACAGGTTTATGTAGAAATGCACACATACCTTGTTCAAGATAAGAACATAGAGCTTTCACTAGAAATGCTGTTCTGGGTTGGCAAAAGCACTGAGTTTAGACAGTTCGTCGGGTCAGTGTGTCATCAGCCCAGCTCTGAGGGTTTAAGCCTGAGAGGGTGGGCACACTAGCTCCAAACGTGCCCTATTCAAGACTTATAAAGGACAATGATACGTTGATGAGGTAAGCAGTCAGGTAGAGGTCCCCTAGGCACTGAATCCCAGGGAGCCATAACACTAAGAAATGTTTTTTTTTATTTTTACAATTACAAAGATATACAATTAAAAAGTTCATATTTGGGTTTTGGTCATACAGTGTAGCAGCACCCATCCCGCCACCAGTGCCCATCTCCCACCACCAACGTCCCCGGTTCCCTCCCCCTCCCCCAGCCCTCCTCCATGGCAGGTTCTTTATTTCTTTCCATTTCTCTATCTTTCTCTTTTCCTTCCTCTCCAGACTATGGATTACAAAACATACATTAAAGGGTTGTCATGTGTATCCTTTTGCCTCTATTTAATGCTCAGTTCTAGGTTGGCATTAGTACCCTCACAATTGTTAGCACACTGTTCCATTTTCTGTCTTACCTAGCCTCTGACTCCCACACGTTTGTGATAATTTCCACCTTTGACAGGACCTCCTGATGTATGTTTCACTTGACCTTGGATATTGGTATCATAATATGTACCTATATATTTATGTTATGCAGATAAATGCAGTCATTCTGTACACTAAGAAATGTTTAATGGAACTAAAAACCTTAGAACCAGGGCCGAGGCAGTAGCACAATGGGTAGGGCGTTTGCCTTGCACATGGCTGACCTGGGTTTGATCCCCGGCATCCCATATGGTCCCCTGAGCTCTGCCAGGAGTAATTCCTGAGCAAAGAGCCAGGAGTAACTACTAAGCATTGCTGGATGTGACCCAAAAAGCTAAATAAATAAATAAATAAATAAATAAATAAATAAATAAATAAATAAATAAATAAATAAATAAACCTAGAACCTAGAAATGCTCGGGGAGACAAGACACATCCCAAAGGGTATCAATCTGCGGACGGCTCAGGACAAAGGCCAGGCCCCATGGGGAAATCCTGATGGCGGAAGCGGTGGCCTGATGATACTGAAGGAAGAAACCACCAGAGCTACAATGGTTTCTTCGTGACAACTGCCTCCTAGTGACCTTTAGCGCCAAAAGAGGAACCCGAGCAAGATATCCTACAGTTTCCCAAAGCGGCTCAGAGCTCTCCGTTGAGGAATTCTCACGTCCTCAACAGGAATCACAATTTCTACTTTTTACTTGGTGGTGCTTGGGGTCCCTCTTGATGGTATTCGGGGGCCCTGGGGTGCGAGGGATCAAACCTGGGCAGCAGCCTCAGAGCGAACCCTCCATTTCTCTGAGCCTCTCCCCCAACCCTTTCGTATTTTGTTGCTGTTGTCCTTTTGTTCCTATGTTGCCTTTTACTTTATAGCACTCCATATAGCACTCCATTCCAGGGTTGCTTGTGGCTTTTCACAAGCTAATTTTACACAAGGTGAAGTGTAAAGTTTACTTTGTGGAGATCGTCTCTCCGGAGAGGACTGAATTCTTAGAATTAGTGTCCATCCTACATAAATTTATTTTGTGACACTGTCTTCTGAAATTCTTTCCAACACTTGTCATTTGTCTTCCTGTTGTTCATCAATTTGCTCGAGCGGGCGCCAGTGGCGTCTCCATTCATTGCGAATGAGGTCTATTATTGTTACTGTTTTTGGCATATCGAATGTACCATAGGTAGCTTGCGAGGCTCTCCTGTGGCTCTGGTTCATCCCAGGGGACCCAGTCTTTTTCGATGTCAGACCATCAACCATCCAGGGCTCACACTGGAAAACAAGAAACCCTGGAACCAGACTTCCTTTCTGATAAAGAGCATGACCTCAGCTGAGCCTGAGAGTGATGGCCTTCCAACAGTCTGAGTGGCAGGGACTGGCCAGCTTCCACTCAGGTTAGATGGAGTGAGTCTCGGGTGCTGTGTACCAGCTGTAGTAACAATGCTGGAAGGCTTTTCCTGTGCATACCATATGCAGGAGCTCTTGCAGACTCTCCCCCAGTCCTGACCTTCTCGACCACCACCTCAGCAATACATCACGGCCAGTCAGCCAGGAGGAAGGTAACTCCCTTTAGTGGTAACCTCTTCCAGCTCTGTAACTCTCTTTTGAACTTCAGCAACAACATTGATATTTGGTTTTCAATTTAATTTTTATTTTGGTCACACCTGGCATTACTCAGGACTACTTCCTGGCTCTGTGCTCAGGAATCATTCGTGGCAGACTCAGGGGACCATATGGGGTTCCAGAGATTGGGCCTGGGATGACCACATGCAAAGCGAATGCCCTACCCGCTGTACTAGAGAGAACACCAATGTATTTGGGGGTTCGAAGACCCACATGCACAATAAAATAAACAAATACACTTCTCATGTGAAATCTGATGTAGGAAAATGAGCTGTAACAGCCACACTCTTGATAACTTTTAGATGCAGAGTGAGCATGCAATGTAGCAGTTAGAGACAATTCCTCAGAAGCTGTACTCCTGAAGAGTTGTGTAGTTAGAAATGTTTATTCTATTAAACCATTAGAAATGCTGTTTAGCCAGACTTTCCGTTTCCATATCTTTAAAATGGAGTTAACAACTGCCTTATGCTTATTAATGTGATGTTTATTAATGTGAGGTTGGGAGATACCAAGTACCAGAACTTTAGGTGGTTCGATTAGGGCTCACTTTCTTATTCTTACTGGTGCTTTGTTTCTCTTGACTTGCTGAATTTTCCCCCTTTCCTTAATTCCTTGGATTAAGTATCTGAAGAAATGTGCTGAAAATGTAAAAAGGATTGGGTAAGAAGAAAAAGAGACTCCATTCAACTTACTACCTAACAAAAATCAATGATAGTGATATTTTTAATATAATCTGCTTCCGATTTTCCATGTTATTGACATCTTACATGAGCATATTTGTTACAATTAATGAATATAATTGACTATTACTAACTAATGCCACTGCTTTATCCAGATAACTTTTTAAAAAAAATCTAATGTCTTGTTCCAGGATCCCAACCAGGAAACCATATTACAATTAACTCTTATGTTTTCATAGACTCTTTTTATAACAATCACTCTATGTTAATCACTATTGTAGTCACAAAGTGGAAATCAGATAGTACTTATACACATAGCTTCAGATTTATTATAATTACCTGATTATCATGAAGTAGTTGCAAAAAGACATGACTCTGAAATATTACTGCCACATCAAGAAATGTCAGACATTTTTTTAAACTATTTTATTATACCAACGTGAAATATACAATTACAAAGATATACAATTACAAAGTTCATATTTGGGTTTTGGTCAAACAGTGTTCCAGCACCCATCCCTCCACCAGTGCCCATCTCCCACCACCAACGTCCCCAGTTCCCTCCCTCCTCCCCAGCCCGTCTCCATGGCAGATTCTTTATTTCTTTCCCTTTCTCTCTCTTTCTCTTTTCCTTCCCTTCCAGACCATGGATTACAGAACATACATTAAAGGGTTGTCATGTGTATCTTTTTTGCCTGTATTTAATGCTCAGTTCTAGGTTGGTATTAGTACTTTCGACAATTGTTAGCACACTGTTCCATTTTCTGTCTTACCTAGCCTCTGACTCCCACATGTTTGTGATAATTTCCACCTTTTAGAAGACCTCCTGATCCATGTTTCACTTGACCTTGGATATTGGCATCATAATATGTACATATATATTTATGCCATGCAAATAAATGCAGTCATTCTGTATCTGTCTCTCTCCTTCTGGCTAATTTCACTCAACATAATCTTCTCCATGTCCATCTATTTATAGGCAAATTTCATAACTTCATTTTTCCTAACAGCTGCATAGTATTCCATTGTGTAGATGTATCAAAGCTTCTTTATCCAGTCATCGATTCTTGGGCACTCTAGTTGCTTCCAGATTCTGGCTATTGTGAATAATGCTGCTATGAACATAAAAGTAGGGATGGTGTTTCCGCTGCATATTTTTTGGCTTGCCAGAGTAGATTCCCAGGAGTGGTATGGCTGGGTCAAATGGGAGTTCAATTTCTAGTCTTTGGAGGAATGGCCATATTGTTTTCCAGAAAGGCTGTACCAGCCAGCATTCCCACCAACAATGGATGAGTGTCCCCTTTCCCCTACATCTATGCCAGCTCTTGTTGTTCTTGCTCTTTTGGATATGTGCCAGACTCTGTGGTGTGAAGTGATATCTCATTGTTGTTTTGATTTGTATCTCTCTGATGATTAGTGATGCTGAGCATTTTTTCATATGTTTTTTGGCCATTCAGATTTCTTCCTTGTTGAAGTTTCTGTTCATTTCTTTTCCCCATTTCTTGATGGGGTTGTTTGTTTTCTTCTTGTAAAGTTCTACCAGTGCCAATGTCAGACATTTTGAAAAAGGAGTGGGGCAGGGCAACAGTACAGCAGGGAGGGCATCTGCTGTGTATGCAGCTTACCGGGTTCAATCCTTGGCCTTCCATATGGCCCCCAGCACCTCCAGGAGTAATTCCTAATGCAGAACCAGGAGTAACCCCTGAACATGGGCCAGGCATGACCCAAACAAAGCCAAAAAGAAAAGAAAGAAAAAGGGAGCTAAATAACTGTACATGTATAGTTACTATATCTGTCTGTCTGTCTACACCATGTATATACTATGCATACTCATAGTATAGATAGTGTATACTATGTGTATACTATGTGTATACATATGTACACATAGAAATATGTGTATACTATGTATACACACAGTAAGAAATATTTCCTAGACTTACATGTTGTTTTACCCTTTCAGAAAATTCAATGTGGTATAAAAATATTTTGTACTTATTTGTAAAGTAGAATTAAGATTCTCATGTATTTTCAGCACATTTTCACAACGTCAAATGTCCAGTGGGATATAGGAAAGCCATGTGGGACACAGAAACTCTCTATTGCGTGGCAAAGTCCTGCATACACCAGCCCTCCTTCTCATCACTAAATACCAGGCCGCCTCCTCCTGTGGCAGCCAATTAAAGCAGCTGCAAATTTCCAAAATGCCCCCTAGAGGGCAGACCTCGGTGGGTTTGGGTTGTGGTATTGGCACACAAGACATTTCCGCTATTTCTTCCTTGGGAAAAGGAAGATAATTAAGTGGCAGAGACAACGCATGGGAAACCTTTTAAGGTGCTTGATGCGCTGTATGTCCTTCAAGAGTGGTAAACTAACACCATCAGCAAAGGTTGTTGGGGAACACTGTGCCCTTGGCTTCCAGGTGGATGTGGGTGACTCTGAAGGAGGGGCAGGCACTACAATCTCAGTCTCACACATGAAATAAACAGTGAATTATTAAATAGAGTTCACAAAAAGTATGCCTGGGGAGTTGGCGCCAGAGAAATCTTTCTGGAGGAGACAAGAATGACTTATTGAGCCCGGGCAGCTGGGACTCGAAGGAAAATATATTTATCTCATGAATAATGAATAACTCCTAGATCCTGACTTCTCCAAGTGTGGTGAGCAGCACCTGGAGACTTGCTCGAGATTTCAGCCTCTACCCCGGACTGGCTCCTGCTTAACAGGAATCCTGGCTGTTCATTTGCACACCACGTTTGAGGACTGGAGGGTAACAGAAACCAGAGGAAAGAACAATGACCCGTGCTCCTTCGAGAGAACACAGGCTGTGTGTGTGTGTGTGTGTGTGTGTATGTGTGTGTGTGTGTGTTCAGATGAGGATTCTCAGCCCGACCCTGACAAGGCATCAATTAAATATGTGATAAACAAATACAAGCGCCTTCCCATATGAAAGGGAAGAAAGGAGGAGGGAGCTTTCAAAACGAAATGATGCCAAAATCTCAGACGAGACCCATTTCATCACTAGGATAAAAGAATCGGTGGCAGCGCCTGAATCCTGGATATATCTTTATTCTTAAGCCTCCCAGGTGATTCTAATATTTGAGAGCCATTCGCAAGAAGAAATGAAAACGAGAGCAGTCTGAGGTCGGGCAGATGAACTGTCGGTGAGGATGGAACGGAAGCGAAGAGCTGAAACGGACAGTTTTTAATCTAAACTATTACAACTTTCTTCACCCCTGCATCCTTTCCAGCAAGAGGAGGCTTTTGAAATGTCCTTGTCCAACCCAGTTTGCAATTAAACATTAGTTATCAAGCAAGTAAAGTGTGTTGTCACAGCCTAACGTATCAAATGAGACCCCATTCCCGTTTTTCCTGATGCTTCCAGAGCACCAAAAAAGGCATTTACATTCTACTTCGATTTCAATCGGCAAAGCGAGCCTGAGAAAGGACACGCATCACTTTTCAAAAAACAAGGTGGGCCCCGCCTTCCAGCCTCCCCCTCCCAAGTGAGCAGGGCTTAAGAGGTGTATTCCGGAGGGTTCAGATAAGCCTGGACTCCAGGTAACACCAGCTGCATCTGCTCAGCGGCTGGTAGTCCCTCTAACCCCTGTGGGAACGAGGACCACGGCCACCAGGACGAGCTGCAGGGACCGTCCTAGTGAAGGGTTATTGGAGTTGGCCGTGGTCGGATTTCGGGGCGTGCTCGGAGCTGGTCCTGCAAGAGGCGACGCTTATTCTAGGATGGGGGGCTTCACTCAGGGGGCAAATAGCGAGCAAGCGAAAGGACTGAATGGGGCTGAAGGCCCAGGGAGAGTCGCGGTATCTAGGAGTCCACACAGGCACCCAATACCCAGCCCCGGCCAGGGGCTGCTGGAGAAAAACTGGAGGGCAGAGAACACAGGAGCTGAAACCCCCGGCAGCCTAGGGGAGACCCTCCGCGGCGCCAGAGGCTTGCGCCGCTCCAGGGAGGCAAATAAAGCAAATCGGGCGCGGCCGGTGCGTCCCGGACGGCGGAGAAATGGGGTCCGGAGGTGCCTCTGCACGCCCGTCCCGCAGCGCGGCGGGAGCAGGTTCCTCCGACGCCCCTTTCCCGGGCCTGGCCCGAGCCGCTGCGGGGCTCCGCACCCGGACCGTCACCCCGGGAGTCTGGCCGGGCGCGGGGTACGCGCAGTCCCGCGCGGGGACCTCGGGGCGGGTCCCTGCCCGGCGCACCTGCCCCCGGGGGCGGGAGCGCGGCGGCCCCCGCGCGGCCCCGCTTCCCTCCGCCCCGCGCCGCGGCCCCACCCCGCGCCCGCCCCCGCCGCCGGCGCACCTCCACTCGGCCGCGCGCTCCGGTCCCCCTGCCGGCTCCCAGCCGCGCCGCCTCGCGCTTCCCGCTCGGGTCCCCGCCGCCGCGATCCACCCGAGCCATGGAGCCGGCCGCGGGCAGCGAGCGCCGCAGCGCCCCGGGCCCCGCGGTCCCGCCGCCACCCCGGGGCCCCCACCCCTGGCCGCCGCGCCCGGCGCTGGCCCCTGGGGTCCCCGGCGCGGGAGCCGCCGCAGTCGGAGGAGGAACGGCAGATGCGGATCAGCGAGAGCGGCCAGTTCAGCGATGGGCTGGAGGACCGAGGTGAGCGCGTCCGGTGCCCGGGCCGGGAGGGCGCGATCGCGGGGAGCCTGCTCGGCGCCCGCCGCTCCACGCCCCTGAGGCTGGTCGGGGTGCGGGGCTCGGGGGCGCGGGGCAGGGCCGTGCCCGCGAAGGCTCGGGCCAGTTGCTCAGCGGCCGCACCTGCTCCGCCGGGACCGGAGAAACGGTGGTCTCGGGCCGACCCCGCCGGAGCTTGCGGCCGCTGGAAAAGTTTGCAGGAGGCGGTGTTTCTGGCTTGGCTTTGCTGGGTGTCGTTCGTGTGTGCTCTCGGAACCGAGCGCTCCGGCGGGGACGCTGCGGACCCTGATGGGCTCCGGAGACCCCAGGCTCAACACTAGCTCCACCCCGCGTTTTCTGCGACCCCCGCAGGCTCCCCGGGAGAACTTCGCTCCGCCTAGCAGGCTTCCCGCTCAGCAAAGGGACAAGGAGGGACGTCGGGAGCCCCCGACGTTACTTTAACAGGGGACCAGTTGTCCTGTGGGTCACTATTTGGAATTGGGCCATGGACCTCATGGGGACGGACATCACGGAAACCTGGAGGTTCCAGGAGCGCACGTCCCCAGCCTCTGCAGAATTCCTTCCAGGGTCTCCCTCTGCCCACAAACACACACACACACACACACACACACACACACAGACACACACAGACACATACACAGCGTGTGTCTTTGCAGGGAAGCCTAATCCCTTCTGCAATCCAGAGCCCGTTTCCACGAGTTTCCGCATAAACGCGGGCGTCACCTCTTCATTCATTCCCTTCTTTCTCCTCCACATTCCCCTCTCCCTCGAGCCGGTTCTTGGCCACACCTAACACCTTTTCTGCATCTCGCAGAATCCCAATCTCCCTCCCACTCCCCCAGTTTCCGACCTCCCGCCCCCCAAGACTGAATGGTCTTGCTAAAACCTTAGTGACCAAAGCGGGGTTTCTGCCCAGGCTGCCCAGCCTTCGGAACCGGCTCTTCTCCACTCCACCCCTCTTCTTGGAAGCCTTGTTTTGTTGACGGTGGCGGATTTATATATTTCAGTCTTAGCAGGTTTCTGTCCTATTCTTAGTTTCTCCTGTGCGTTTTGATGCCGGTTTAGTGTTCGGATACACGATGTCTTTCCCCCTTAGAAAATATGAACTGTGGCATGTGAAATAGAACGACACTGGAAGGACAGTTTCCAGAATCGCCAGGAATCCTCGCTCCAGGGGCAACGAGTTCTGCACCTCGGTTACAATTTCTGCTCTCCCATTCGTAGGGATCATTTTAGAGCGGATGCCTGGTGACCTCACAAGCGCCCAGCCAAACCCGTCGGTCTAGTATGGTTGTGGGTCGTGTTAATGACCTTTCCCCTCTGCAGTTAACATGGTAGGATTGAACATTTTTTGTTCTGAGCCGAGATCTCGGGGCAGAGCTTCTCTCGCGTCTCCTCCCCTCCCAGCACTGCGGCCCATTTGCACAAGGCGGCCGTTTCTCCCCACCAAATGGTAGGCGGAAAGAAAGCATTGATTTGGAGCTCATGGTCAAGTGTAAAGAGCCCTTCTAGATTCGTTCTTTAGATTGTTTTTCACTGCCAACGGGATTTCATTTTCCCTTGTATGCCAGCATGAAAGCAGCCACTGTTCATGCACTGTCCCCGTGAGGAAGCGTTGCCACCACACACAGCCTCTCTGTGCGGACAGACGCTGGCCACCAAAGCGCCCTGTCCCGCGTGGCGGGGAGAAAGGCTTAAAGTCAGTCAGTCTGACATTCCTTTGTCTGACCTGCTCCCGGCAGCGAAGAGTTAATGACGAATCAGCCCTTTTTATTAAATACATCAGCAGGCTACCTGGGGAGGTTTATTAGACTATTTTGTGTCTGCGTTATTTTTTTTCTAAGGGGCTGCATCTGTCCAGCATCGATTTTTCAATCCCCTGAGGGTGGTTCGATTGCTGCTACCTTTCCCTAATGATGAGGGATTTGGAGAGGTGGAAGCCGGCCACTGTCCCAGGCTCACTTTGGAGGTCTAAATACCTATAGAGTTGTGTATGTGGGGGTGTGTGTGTGTGGGGGGGGGGGTGTACCTGGAAATGCCCCCTCACTGGACCTTCGCTTACTCTCTGAGCTACCAGGACTAAAACAGAGCACATCTAACTCTGATCAAAGGCTTGTTTTGGGACCTTGGAGGTATATATTTCCCCTCCCTTAGAAGTGATATGGGCTGGTTTCAGAAACCTAGCTGGTTCCTAACGGCAGTAACTGCAGTGCCATTTGGCTGAGACTTCATTAAGCCAGAATTGTGTGGTCCAAGATGTTTCACGACTCAGCATAAACACAGACTGTTTCTACCTACTTCCTTTCAATATCTACTTTTCTTCTTATGAGTCTTTCCCCATCATTCTGCCCCAAGGGTCAGGGCCCAGCTTTAGAGTATTGCATGTTTCAGCTTTCCCCCACTCCCTTCACAGCTAGTAAGTCCTTTTCCCCCAGAGAATCTCAGAATGACCTTTAGGAGAAAGCAGTTCATGCTTGGAAGTGACTGATGTTTCAAGCTCCCTAAGCGCCATCACACCCAGTCAAATGAGACATTTGCGAGAATAAAAATTTTGAATAAGGAGACCATTTGTGGACAGGAAGGAGATAGCTCTGGGTGCAAAACTGGGACCTGCCTTAGCTTACCTAGACCATGCTTCTTTCTATTCTGAAGAATGCCTTCATGTTTGCTAGAAGAATTCCCACTATCTTTCCATAGCTTGTGAGGGTGTGAGGGGTTAGCACAGGGTAGAGCAGAGCCCCGAGTGCATCTGCACCTGTGAACTGGCTTTGGACATGATCAGATTCGACTTCCTTCTGAAAAGTGCTTGGTTTTCCATTCTTGCTGCTGCCTAGATTTGGAGGGGAGAAAAACAGTAATAAAGGCTGGGAGGAAATGGGAACGTTCCCTCCTCCTTCTCCAGTCTTCCATTGTGGTTACTCCTGTTCTTGTGCAGACACCAGATGTGGAGAGGAGTCTCCAGTTTTGCTCTGGGAGGACCTTTCCCTTGCAGGTGCTCCAGTTCAAGCAGGAATCACCCATACCCCACGCATGGGAAGGTGTGGTCAGGACCTACTGGCTTTGGAAGGAAAAAAAATATCATGTATCATGTGGTGGAAGAGAAAACCCAGACTCAGAAAATGAAATCTTACTCTGAAAGGAATCTTGTTCTCCCTCCCCACCCCCTGTAGATGAACCTTTGGAGATTGTTGCTGTCAAATAGCCAACAAATGAGCCGCTTATTTGAGTGAGCACTTTAATGTTAGAGGTCCTCTTCTGAAAATCAACGGGCCAGGAGAAAAGGAAGCTTTGATATCATCTGAGAAAAGAGAACAAAATTATTGATAATGTTTGGGACCTGCCCATTCCAGGCTGTGCCTGAAACTGGAGAGAGACAAGGGTGACTATAGAATGGGGTGAACATTCAATGGTATGTTTGTTAGCATCTAGGGAACAAATAGACAAAGAATTTTAATTTGAGATGACTTATACCCAGGGCAAAATTTGCCAAAAAAGTTTTTTTTTTTTAAATTTTGTACCTAAGAGCATTTGTGAAGGAAGGTTAGGAGGAATTTTGCAGTAGGTTGATGGAGATGTTGTTTATTCTTCCTGCTCTGGCAACAACCTCTTGATTCTGAGTACGCCTGTAGGTTTGGCTTACTTGGAAATCTCTGGGCATTAAACTGAATTTACTAAGTAGTTTTCTGGACATTTCTTTCTGCTTCCTTCAGGACTTGTTTGCTTCAGTCTGGAGAGTTGAATGGAATAAAATCGTTTTAACAGGGTTAAATATAATCCCGTTTGGAACAAGGCACAGTTTTTAGCAACCAGAGGTATAGTGTAGCTGCTCCGTCATTCAGATAGGGAGATGCTGTCACGGGCTGTGAGGTGTGGAGTGTCACACTCTGTGTAACATTTTACAAGTGGGTGCCTGAGCTCTAACTGCCAGCCCTGTCAGTTGGCTGTCGTGATGAAGCCTCTCCCCTCTGAGAGAATATTGTGGATTTATGAGCCGGAGACAGTCTATAGCTCCATTGTGGAATTCACAACTGAAAACTTGATTCTTCATGCAACTAAGAGCTTCCACAGATGATTTTTTTTTTGGCTATATAAGAAGTATTTAGCAAATGTAGGAAAGTAAGTATAAATCAGGATCATACTGAAGATGTTCTAGTCCTGGAACCCAGGCTCCTAAAACTTGGTTCTTGCCTCTGCGTCATCATGCATTCCTATTGCTGTCCAGGACTCTTGGTTGGTTTGTTTGTTTTGGGATCTAATGTGGCAGTGCTCAGGACTTCTTCCTGGCTCTGTGCTCAGGGATCACACCTGGTGATGCTCAGGGGACCGAACAATGCTGAAGATCAAACTTGGATCAGCTGCATTCAAAGCAGGTGACTTATGCCTGAACCATCTCTTTGGCCTTTTGCCAAGGACTCTTAACATTGAAAGCCTGGGAGACCGAATAAACCAACCTTTTTGCACCTGGCCTGCCCAGGAGCTTACCTCCAGTTTCAGCAGATTTGCTCCATTTTAATGTTCTGAAAACTGTTTGAAGTGTGTTTGATACAAACTGATATATACTATAGAGTAGAAAGAGGAGGGAAGAAAACTTGATGTATAATTTATGCCCTAGTGATTAATGTTCACTGTGGTTAAGGACAAATGGTTCTTCTTTCAGAACCAAGGGAGGAGGACATTTGTTATTCTTCACTCCTTGCTTTAGGCAAAACCAATTCCACCTTTTGGGGCCATGCTGGTGGATCAATGCAAATCAATGCCTCGGCTAAATGTGAGCAATTAATGCCACTTTCCTGACTTGGAGCCTTGTTGAAAGGTCAGCACCTGTGTGAGCCATAGTTGACCCAGGAGGAGGAGACGGCTCGGGTTATACTTCAGGTTTGCAGATCTCCTAAAGCTGTCAGCTGCTGGGTCCCTGCACAGACTCACGCCCCAGAGTCTAGGACTTCCTTCCTTCCTTCCTTCCTTCCTTCCTTCCTTCCTTCCTTCCTTCCTTCCTTCCTTCCTTCCTTCCTTCCTTCCTCCCTCCCTCCCTCCCTCCCTCCCTCCCTCCCTCCCCTCCCTCCCTTCCTTGCTTCCTTCCTCCTTCCTTCCTTCCTTCCTGCCTTCCTTCCTTCCTTCCTTCCTTCCTTCCTTCCTTCCTTCCTTCCTTCCTTCCTTCCTTCCTTCCTTCCTTCCTTCCTTCCTGTCTAGGACTTCCTTCCTTCCTTCCTTCCTTCCTTCCTTCCTTCCTTCCTTCCTTCCTTCCTTCCTTCCTTCCTTCCTTCCTTCCTGTCTAGGACTACCTTCCCTCCTTCCTTCCTTCCTTCCCTCCCTCCTTCCCTCCCTCCGGTCCCTCCCTCCCTCCCTCCCCTCCCTCCCTCCCTCCCTCCCTCCCTCCCTCCCTTCCTTCCTTCCTTCCTTCCTTCCCTTCCTTCCTTCCTTCCTTCCTTCCTTCCTTCCTTCCTTCCTTCCTTCCTTCCTTCCCCCAAAGCTTGATTTCTTTGTTAAAACACAATGTGGGCAAGCAAAGCCCACAATAGCACGTTGGTCTTCAGTTTGCAGTCCTTGAAGGATGTGTTGTTCTGATTGTGGGTTTTTGAATAAGGAAATGTCTAACTTCCTTCTCTCCTTGTTTTATTTTTGTTTTCTTGTTTTGGTCAGGCTTACTAGAAAGCAGCACTCGACTAAAACCCCACGAAGCCCAGAACTACAGAAAGAAGGCGTTGTGGGTCTCCTGGTTCTCCATTATTGTCACACTGGCCCTCGCGGTGGCTGCCTTTAGTGAGTATCAGTCTTGCCAATGGAGACTTGCTGGAGTGGCCTGTTTTATTCTCTGATTCCTGTGGGAGGCACTTTTGCTTTTTAGTTGACTGTTATTGATGAGTACATTATTTTCAGATGGTTGGGTCTTTACGGTACTTATAAATTAGTAAAATGGCTTCTGTGCTCTGCAGAGGAAGAGGTGGTTAAGCAGAGGAGAGCTGTACTGGGGGCCTTGGCAGGCAGCAGGCGGATTTGTGGAGAGAGACCCTGGCCACTGGCTGAATAGTGTAAAGATTCTCTTGGTGGATGCCTTCAGTCTGGGCGGACAGGTGACAAATGTGTGCCTCCGACGTTTGTGTTTGGAGCCTAATGCAACTGGACAATACCTACCGTTTCACAAGTATGGCTCTCTCACCTTAGCCTGTGCAGGGTTTGAATGAAAATCATGTACACTTTAATTAAAGAAAAATGGGAGGGTCCACTATCAAGTTTTCAGTGGCTGTGGGACAAAAAAAAATTATGACAATCAAGAAAAACTAAGGCAGTCGAATAGGTTCTGCCTATGAATAGTCCCCTTTGCATGTTAGTAGCCTCAGAATTTGCGTTTATAGCTCACAGTTGTAGCCTATAGAAATGGGTGTGTGCTCCAGGTGTAATTCCTCAGTGTGTAGCCAAGAGTAACCCTTAAGCATAGCAGGGTGTGACCCCAAAAAAGCAAAAAACAAAACAAAACCAAAAAACCCAACAACCAACAACAAAAGAAACGTGTGCTTGTTATTCTTATTAATTTGTACAATTGTGCAGTGATTCACAAGCCGAAGCAATAGCATTCAGCATCAGCTCAACCCACCCTGGCTTTTCCTTTTCATGCCGAGAGAAAGAAGAATGTGTTTTGTGTGTTTGTGATATATTTTTTTTTTTTACTTTAATGGAAAGATCCATATTCTAAGTGATGAGTGTCACGCAGCATGTCTCATGTGACAGCCCTGTGAGCAGGAGAAAAAAGGACCTTGTCATGGAAGATACGGCTCGGAGTGCATTGTTTAAAAATCTGTTCTGCTCTGCTGGTGGAAGTTGGTGGTGTCTCCCAAGAGGGAATATTAGAATTTGGCCAAATGCTCCCTACAGCAGTAGGCATATATTACCGAAGCAATTTGTGTAGCAAACACTGTACCGTATCTTGGCTTTAAAAAAAAAAAAAAAAAAGCTCAACATTTAGAAGCAGAGTAATGCATTTCAAAGTAGAAAGATTTTACCAGATGAGCCAGAAATCTAATCAAGAGAAATTCTGATTCCTGAAAATAGCTACTTCTCTGATTCTCCTTCCCTTCCCCCTTTCTTTTAAATGCTGAAACAAGAATAACAAGCCAGATTGATGTCCCTGGAGGATAATTTGATTGTGGTGGCTGGTTGGATTGTGGATCTGACACCGTAATTTACATAAGTAAAGAAAGAGGAAACGAGGGAAGGGTGGTGATTTCCAAACAGAATAATAGTTACTTAGACTTCTCTGCGCCTAATAAAGCTGTTATGACTTTTTCATTTGGGTTTTTGAGTGAGAACCTGAATGGAAGAAAATATTGGGAAAGTCTTCCCTTTGGGAAAATAATACTACATTTCATGTACTTAATCTTGCATTAGGGAAAGATTATTAAGAAATTTCGGTTTCACATGTTATGCTTAATCAGATGTAAAAATTCTGTTCCATTTCCTTTATTCAGAAAAGATACTGCTGCATAATGCCTACAGAATTAGGGTGTTGCTTTGTGAGATTTTTTGAAAAACAAAATTACCCTTGACTGTAGCAATATTTATTAAAAATTTTAATTTGTTGCCAATACAATATTGACATTGATAAATAATATCATGATCTGTGTTAGTTTCTATAATATATTCAATTTATTTCCAAGTTGGTTTCAGCGTTTTTAGTTAAATTATAAAAAAAGCATAAATGATGGAACTTTTTTTTGCCACCTTAACTAAAGAATAGCTTTAATGTGTGTATGTAAATGTATGTGTGTGAGTGTGCCTTGTATTTTAAACACATAGGGTGGTCTTTGTATAAGGGTTTTAGTAGTTTTACGCTTTAGTTTCCTGACTGTGTTTGTAATGTCAAATACTTAAAATCCTTTCAAAAGCATCGTTTACATGTTTACAGATTTGTGCAATCCTTTCAGTTTTGAATGGAAAACAAATCAATACAAGCCAAGCAATAGAAGCTGGCTTTTGAATTAAGTTAAATTAGTGTCTAAAGGAAAGTTACATGTTATTGAAATGGGCACGCACACACACACACACACACACACACACACACACACACACACACACATATACACAGAGTGCACAAGAAACCCCAAACCTTATTCTCTCAAGAGGCAAGTGCCAGAATGATGCTGTGAAGTTATGATGAATGGTCTGGCTTGGCGGTTCCCCATTCTAGCCAATAAAATGACTAGTTCAAACCAGTTACCGTTTTAAAAGAGAATTGCTATGGAATTCTGCAAGTGATCCTTTGGTGGAGGGCAGAGAAGTTTGGAGTGAGTGTGTGTGTGTGTGTGTGTGTGTGTGTGTGTGTGTGTTGTGTGTCTTGCACAAGCATGTTATCATGGTGAAGAGAAGCTTATGTACTATTATGTCTTCTTGCTATTGTTGGCCAGTCAACTCTTTGGGACCAGGAAATCCATCCTGCACACATCCATCCTGTGTGCAGTAAGGATTTGGAATTGTTTAATGAAAGAACTGAGAGAGTAATATCTTTTGTTCGATTCAAGGAATATATTTATTTGAAAAAATATTAATTTCAGGGCCTAGGAAATAGTTCAAAGAACTCCAGCACGTGCCTGGAATACTGGAGGCAGGGTTTGATCCCTGGCATCAGTTGGAATGACACCTGCCTCCCAGCACCAATCAGGGAGTAGCCTCTGTACACTGTTGCATGTGGCCCAAAACAGAACACCAGAAAGCAATAAAAGGATTTCTTCTAAGGATCTATTTATTAGATATCAACCTTAGCTATTATTTATTTTATGAACAGCTAAAATATTTTGGGGGCAACAGTGTCATCCTATGTTTACTCTAAGAGGAATGTCTTAGAGCTGTCTCCTCTGGCATCAGTTAACATTCCTGCCTTGCCCTTCTCACCTGCCATGTTCTGTTATTATGGATGCTGATTTTCAGCTGAGCAGCTAAAGAAACACAGATGCCTCTTTCCTGTTTGAAAAAGGTAATGAGTATGTATAAATTGACATCTCTTCTGAGACGTCATCTCACACCACAGAGACTGGCACACATCTCAAAGAGCAGGAAGAACCTGTGCTGGTGTGGATGCGAGGGGAACGGGATTCTCATCCACTGTTGGCGGGAATGTTGACTGGTACAGCCTTTTTTGGAAAACGACATGGACATTCCTACAAAACCTAGAAATTGAGCTCCCATTTGACCCAGCCATATCACTCCTGGGAATAAACCCTGGGGGCCCCAAAACACACAGCAGAAACACCATCTGCACTTCTGTGTTAATAGCAGCACTATTCACAATAGCCTGAATCTGGAAACAACCTGAGTGTCTGAGAACAGAGGACTAGATAAACTATGGTATATCTACTCAATGGAATACTATGCAGCCATTAGGAAAAAATGAACTTAATGAAATTTGCCTATAAATGGATGGACATGGAGAGTATCATGCTGAGTGAAATGAGTCAGGAGGAAAAGGACAGGTATAGAATGACTGCATTCATTTGCGGGAGAAAAAAATAGTATGAGGCTAATATCAAGCGCCAGGCAAAACAGGAATCAGGAGGACTTGTCAGTGGTTGAAATCTACCACAAGTATGTGGGGTCAGAGGTTAGGTAAGACAGAGAAGGGACGAGTATGCTAATAATTGTTGGAAATGGTAATGCCAGACTAGAACTGAGTGTTGAATGTAGGCAAAGGGATGTACATGATAACCTCTAAATGTATGTATTGCAAGTCACAATGTGTAAGAAAAGGGAGAAAGAGAAAGAAAAAGAAGAGGAAGAAGGAAGAGGAGGAAGGAGAAGAAAAGAAGAGGAGGAGAAGGGAGAAGGAGAAGGAGGAGGAGGAGGAGGAGGAAGAGGAGGAGGAGGAGGAGGAGGAGGAGGGAGGAGGAAGAGTGCCTCCCATAGAGGCAGAATGGGGGAGGGAATCTGGTGATATTGGTGTTGGAAGGGTGCACTGGTGGATGGATGGGTCCTGAACACTGTATGACTGAAACCCAATATGAACAGCTTTGTAATTGTATATCTTATGGTGGTATAATAAAATAAAAATATTAGAAATATGTTTTCTCGTCAACTGCTAAGATTAATATTTTTGTACAGTCTATACACTGCAGGCAAAACTTGTTACCTTTCTCCTCCACAAACCTCCTGTAATCACTAAACTAACTTTTCATAGATTAATAGTTTCTAAAAATTCTCATGATAAAAGTAACTTTGGTAGTACTGATTTATCTCTGCAAAATCAGTTCTGTATATATGTACATATATCTCTATATTTGTAATTATTTAATATATGTAGTTATATTTTAAATATATGTAGTTATATATGTAGTTGAATATATGTAGTTATATATTAAAATTACATATATAATTAAAACATATATGTAATTATATATGTAATGTAATTATATATGTACATATATCTCTATATTTGTAAGTATATAATATATGGTTGGCATTCATATATCTGGTATAATTTGAAAAATTAAATGAACTTTCAAAGTTTGTTACATGAAAATAGTTTGAAAGAAAACAGTGCATTTGAAAGGATATAAACTATTTTTGATAACACTGATAACATAGTAATTTTGAACCTGCTCAAATGCTTATAAAAAACAGATGGTAATGCATCAGAATATTTTAGGAAGAGTCCTAGTTTGGTTTTAAAATTGCTCTGATTTATGATCTGTAAGCTTCATGGGAAATGACAATCCTGTTTTGAACCATACCTTTAAATAATCTGTTTTAATAATGAGTCTACAAGGACAACAGAAATTCTGTTTCAAAATCAGTGCTTTGACATCATTGATATATTTGTTAGAATAATTTTGAAAAATGGTTCTGAGGTTTGAATGAGGGCAAGTTAATTTTCAGGCATTCAATGCATGTTCTGTGGGAAATGAAGACATATTTGAAACATTCTCAAGGGAAAACCTTTTCTAAGATACATAGTTCCATTAAAAAAAGAAAATGAATACTCCAAACCAAGATCTTCGCAGAAACATGCACTTATATATTCAGTGAATCAGTAGATTTAAGAATCAGAAATTGGGCTGAGGAGATGGCGCAAAGGACCAGAGTGCATGTGGGGTAGCCCTGGCCTCAATCCCTGGCACTGTATGATCTTGTGTAGCACCACTAGAAGAAAGGCTGAGTGTGGTCCCAAAGCAAACACGCTAAAAGAGAATCAGGGAAATTTAAAAGGAATGACATTCCTTTTATATATAGGTCTTTAAAACCACATATTGTCATTATGATGTAATTCTCTAGATCCTTCAAATGGTAGGAATGTATATATTTTTATTTAAAACGTTTGAGTGCAAGAGTTGAGAGATAGATACAATGAAGTCGCATATCTCTTCTGTAAACTCAGCAAACTGGGTCTGGGAAGAACCTGAACCTGCTCAGGAATTCTCTCAATGGCACATTGGAAGCTGGGTGGGATAGGAATGGCCTCAGTTTCTCCAAGGGGTCTGATGCCTGCGAGTGAGATGTCAGTCTCAACAATAATTACTGTTGTTAGTTGGAACTACTAACATCTCAGTAGCCCCAACGGTCCGGCCTTAGCCTTTGCTCTTATACGGCCCAGTCTCCTAGCTCTGGAACTTTACACCAAACACGGTTTTCCATGGTTTTACCCACCACGTTGTGTGCTTTCTTCTTCACAGTCTCCTCTCGTTCCTCCACCTTCTTTTGATGAACAGGTAGGCGGCCCCTTGTACCCCAACCCTACACATACCCCAGACATACCCCCTCTTGTTAAATGGTCCTTGTGTGGATTGTGGGCCCTGAGCTTCCTTTTATTGATAAAAGCACTTTATAAAAATTCATCAGACCAGTGGTGCCAGTCTCTGCTCCAGCCTCAGTTTGCTCTCCTGAGATGCCAGTTGCCGGTGGGCAGCTTTGTTGCCAGTTTCTTGTTCTCTGGACACTTTCTGTAAATGTGAGCCCCAGGGGAGGAACAGGCTGAACTTGAGGACCTCACCTGATAGCATTCCGTGCCTCAGGGATTCATTCTTCATCTGCTGGGCTGCTCTCATAAAAAATCTGCTTGTCACCTCCCCTCCACTCTCCACCCACTTCTGTAGCTTGGGAATAGCGCCCTAGACTTCAAGCTGTGTTTTAGTTAGGACCCTCAGCTCAGCGTGGATCCCCTGGGACCTGGGTCCTTCCTACCTGGCTGAACTCATCTCACCCCCAAGCCGGGCGGACTGTCGCTGTCATCCACAGATTCTGCTTCTGGAATCTCTCTACACCTGCATCCTACTGTTCATCCCTAACAGCGCACCTTTGCTTCTCTTGGTCTTAGATGCCCCCGAGTTTCAGGCCTCACTTTTTGTTTTCCAGCAGATTATTATTATTATTATTTGCTTTTTGGGTCACACCCGACGATGCTCAGGGGGTTACTCCTGGCTCTGCACTCAGGAATTACTCCTGGCAGTGCTCAGGGGACCATATGGGGTGCCGGGGATTGAACCCGGGCCGGCATAGGCCAGCCAGCGTGCAAGGCAAATGCCCTACAGGTCCAGCAGATTATTTACTGCTCAAAACGAAGATGAGGGGGCCGGAGTGATAGCCCAGCGGATAGGGCGTTTGCCTTACACGCGGCTGGCCCATGCCAGCCCGGGTTCAATCTCCGGCATCCCATATGGTCCCCTGAGCAACGCCAGGAGTATTCCTGAGTGCAGAGCCAGGAGTAACCCCTGAGCATCGCCGGGTGTGACCCAAAAAGAAAAAAAAAAACTAAGATGAAAGATTATCTCTGCTGGGAGCCTTCTTGACTTCTAGGCTATTTAAATTTCTCTTTTGTGCCTTTAGCCCTTTGGACCCTTGCTATTCAAACTCGTTCCATAACACTTGAATCACTGCATCCTTGCTTTTTCATTTCCTCCACCCCCGCCCCCAACCTGGCAGTGTTCCTGGGAGGTGAGAGAATGTCCCTTGTGGGGGGGACCATATGGTTCCTGAGATTCAATCAGGTTGGCTGCATCCAAGGCAAGTGCCTTAACTGCTGTTCTCCTTGTCTGGCCTGAAATACTGCTTTCTTTCTTTCTGTTTTTTCTTTGCAGAAATACATAGTCCTGAAAGGCAGGGTCCTGTCTTCTCCAGTTTGTATTCTCAGCCCCTAACTCAGATACTAGTAGGGCTGGGATAATGTGTGTGTGTGTGTGTGTGTGTGTGTGTGTGTGTGTGTGTGTGTGTGTGTGTGTGTGTGTGTGTGTGTGTGTGTGTGTGTGTGTGTGTGTGTGAGGCATGTGCTCTGCATGGAGCCACATCTCTGGCTTGGTATAATTTTTGACATCTGTTTGCTCAGGCCCTTGTGGTTGAAGCAATGCAAACTTTAAAAAAAGTGCTTTTTTGGACCTGCCTGAGGTCCATTCTAGGGCCTCTCGCATATGCTGGGCAGTGCTGAGCTGCTCAGCCACTCCCCCAGCCCCAGGATGTAGATTCGCAGGTGAAGACTCTGGACCCAGGGAGAATAAAGAGGGAGAATAACGTCCCCAAAGTCGAGAGGTTGCAGTGAGAACTCTTTAAGAGGGACCCTCTCACCCCCCCCGCCTTGGACTGAGGGGTCAGGGCAACCCTAACTGGGAGGCTGGCCACTGCGGGGAGGGCCCTCACAGTCCTCATCTGTGGCCACTGCAGGGAAGGACCTCACAGCCCTCAACTGCAGGGAGGGACTTCGCAGCTCTCAGCTTCTCAGCATTGGGAGTTTGGCTCCCAATGAGCTGCTGTTCCTGCAGGACATGGGGAGGGCTCGTGGCTGCTGGCCTGTTCTCCTCCCTGATCCCTGGATTCCACACACAGCATTTAATAAAATGTCTGGCTAGGGTGCATGGACACTGGGGTATCCTTGTCGCAGTGCCGAGTGGCCATATGTCATTAGGCCCCGAGGGTCCTTGTCCTTCCTTGCTGGTGCCCTGGGTTCTGTTTGGAGATGCCCCTTGCCCCACGGGAAATTCCTGAGGGCTTTTCCTGTCATTTGATTGGCCTATTTTTCCAATCATATCTGCAAATCAGTGCAGAGAAAGGGTTATAATGGTCTGTGTGTGCATATTCAAAGTGTGTCTTGATCTTCTGGGACTTGTATCTCTCTCTTTCATTTTCCTTTTTAGGCACTGTGGTTTTCATTACTATTACTTAGAGAGTATCATGCATATTACTTTGCCTCCCTTCAGCACTCAGTTTTTGTCTTGAGCAATCATTTCCAACTGTCATTGTCGGTCCTAACTGTGCTCCCCTCCAGTGTGTGGCAAGCTTCCTACCCGGACCAGTCCTCCTGGTCATTGTTTCTATTGTCTTTGGAACCCCCAGCTTCTTTTTTTTAGTTAAATTTTATTTTTTTAATTAAACTTTATTTAAGCACCGTGATTTACAGAATACAGAGCTTTTCACAATACAGTTGTTAAAAGCTTTCATCCTTCGCCTCCAATCCCACCACCATTGTGCTCCCACCGCCACCAAAGACCCTAATTGCCATCCACCTCCCATCCCCATGCCTGCTCCCTTAGCGGGCATTAATTATATTATTACAGCACATGTATGGTAATGGTATTGATACAGTCATAACCTTTTTTCTGGTTGTTATGTGCGAATTTGGCCCATCTGTGTTCTTGCATTCATTTACTGAATTTATAGAATTTAGTGGGTTTCAACTTTTCAACCCCAAACCCATCCATTATGCAACTACAGATAATACTTATTTCAAAAATTTGCTACCACTGTTAGGGTCTATCCCAAACATAATCTATTTTATATTGCATGTTGTATCTGATTTGCTAAATTTGGGCCATTTGAACCCACTGTATAAGAAAATACTGATATGTTCTTAGAGGATAGACATTGCGACTACACATTTGTGATTGAGTGCCTGTCAGCTGTGGTGTGGAACATGGCACATTAGTATGTTAGTTTCAAGATCTCACATAACCGTGGAGCAGTGCGCAGCGGGAACAACTGAAGCATCTCAGCCGTTTATGAGCTTTTGTGGATCAGGTCATGGGCGCAACCACTGGGGTGTTCTGGAGAGGGCGGGGGTGGTAAGGCCCGTCCCTAGTCCAAGAAAACCTGGAGAATTGTAGTCGCAGCCTCCCGCATACCTTTGTTTGAAATCAGGTTTTCTCATGGGTGGAGCTCTAAGGAGCACTGAAGTCCGGCCATGAAAATGGCTGAGATTGTGGACCATGGAGGTTTTCCTAACTCCTGGGGTTTTAAAATGGTTTGGGACCAACCCGTTCACCCCCCCCTCAGACATCCCCCAAGGATGCAGCATGGTCAGTGGTTCTGGACGAACCAGAAGCATCTCTGCTGCTAAAAGATAATCAGGCTATCCCCATTTTTAGAATGGACTGTATCAAATGGACCAAGTACTCTTGTCATCTAAAACTCTGTATTATATTTAAATGCAATTAAATGCATCATGGAAAAGGTACTAACATAAGAATAATAAACCCCAAAGGTTTCTGGATATACAGAAATAGTGGGCATTAGGTTTCTTTCTCATGCCTCTAAACACTCAAATATTATACAATTTAATTGAAAACTGAAAAGCAAAAATTGTCCCTACATATTAGGAGTACACAACCAGGGAAACATGCTCTCACAAAACTGATACACACTCTAACATAGTTTATCAAGAGAAGCAAAAATAAAATGATGCATGTGTGGAAATGCGCACATATAAGTCTATAAATCTGCATTTAAACATGAAAAATGTGATAGAAGTGAAGTATTTGAAAAATCAAAATCATAACTCAGAAAAGATTTAAAATCAAAAGAAAATTTTCTTTGGGCCATAAAGAGAAAAGCAATGCAAGAGAAAAACATAGCAATATTTTAAAATAACTAAAGATGGAAAAGAGGAAATCCTTAAAACTTGAAAAAACATGAACAATAAACTGAGACAAATGAACAGATTCAGATGAAGAGGTAAAGAAGGTCTCAGAAGACAACAGCCTGCTGGCAGCTTCCTGCGGGCGGGAAATGAAGCCGAAGCCTCTTGGACCATCTTCTCCTCTCTCTGAACCCCTTTTTACCCAAGAAATGCAACATGGGTGAGCACTGCAGAAACACCTCAGACTCTTGATAAGGTTGGGTTTGGGTTTATATCTGATTATTTTACATTCAGAAACCTTTTTACTGGTGCCCAATCTTTCAAGACTTCCACATTTAGTTAAGCAACCCATATGAGGTCGCCACTCAGTTTAAGAAGCTGGGTTCTACTGTATGACTGGAACCCCAAATGGGAACATCTTTGTAATTGTTTATCTCATGGTGGTATAATAAAATGTAAAAAAAATGAAGAAGCTGGGTTCTGCCCCCATGGCTGCGCCCAGGACCTGACCCACAAAAGCTCATAAGTGGCAGAGACTGCCTGGCCATGGTTTAGCTCCCAGTCAGTGCTTTTAGACTTCTGTTTGGGTGTCTGTGTCCTAATATCTTGCTATAAGGACACCAGCCGATTTGGAGCCAAGTTACCCTTTACACTGCTTTGTAACTTAATTATTGCCTCTTTAAAATGCCACCTCCAGTGCAGAGTCATTTTGAGTTATTGGTGAGTTAGGTCTCTGGCTTGTGTTTTAGACCCAATTCAGCTAATAATAACAGCCTCAGCCAGCAGTAGGGGCAAAGAAAATGAAGATCTCAGAGGGAAGAAGGACTTGACCTTCAACAAGCTGGACTAGTAGCTCATACACGCCCACCACCCAAGAAGACAGCAGGGAAGCCTGATTTTTTTTAGCACAGTTCCGCGGAGAATGAATGGGGGGAACCTTCCGTTAAAATCCATAGTCATGAGACTGATCTCATAGAAATTTGCATTTGAAATTTTCATCGGATTTCCTGGGACAGAGACTCAGGAGGACCTGGGTCAGAGGACCCAGGGGGACCCTGATTTATTGCAGGAGATGCATTTTGGGGGAGAGGGCTTTCAGGAGTAATAGTTGAGAGGGAGCAAGAGAAGGAAGACCGAGCAGAGAAAGGGATTGAATGTCAATATTGTGGGCTGAGATTCTGGTCTTATAGGGACCTGGATGCTTGAATAGTCTGAGGCAAGCAGAGCTGAAACAGGCCTCGGCTGGGCCACCCCAGATATTGTGTGAGGGAGTTCCAGGAAGGGATGCAGCTGTGAGGCCTGGGCAGCCTCATTCCTGACTGCTGGGGATGGGGAGTGGGATGTGGGCCCAGGCCATGAAAGAGGACCCAGGAGGCACACCATAGGATTACACTAGGAATTTAAGCTACCCTTTTGAAAACTTTAAGTCAAGATGTAAGTTCGGATTTGGGCTAAGGCTGGTAGTTCCACTGGAGTACCTGAAAGAAGTAAGTGCAGAACCTAATCTAAGACCCAGTTGGTTAATGAATGGAGAACCATTGCCAGTGTGCAAATTCACACCCAGACATCAGAAAGCTCCTGGGACCAGGGTCAGCATG